>JAODXP020010077.1:0-172045 GCA_027497455.2 Sardinella longiceps | reverse complement strand
GTCTCTTACCAGTGCCACCCTCACAGTTTTTCCATTTCCCATCAGTGTCATAGTTGCTTGTGGTTGCACACCATGGCCCATTATGGTCTACACTGGTACACTGTGTGTACTGCTTGCCCTTATACACGAAAGGGAAGACACAATCATTGCCGCCACCTATGATGGTAATATCCGGGAAAAACAAAGGACACAGTGTTATGCAAGTAGGTCTCAAAAAATGGGAACGTCGGCAAAAAGTTAATTCATTAACGTCAAACTCATAATTCTATGTAGAGTATACATTACATATGAAGTGACATATTTCAAAAATTCTTTGTGTTACTTTGCATGACTAGCTCACAGGCAATGAAAATCCCAAATGTACAATATCACATAATAGTTCAACTGATAAAAATCAATGATTTTTGACATAGCCATACAGAAGAAGGCCAAACCACGTGTTTAGTGCATATCCTTGAACATACAGTAGTTTTCAGAAAGCCTACATTTCACTATGAAAAGTCCTTGATTGACAATGTTCTACCTTTTTCTATTACATTTTGCAAAGTAACAGATGTCTGGCCAATAGGTTACTTGAGAAGGACCGAATTTTACGCTGCATTTTGTGGAATGTGGTAACCATTTAGGCTTATAACAATATTTTGATGAAACCCCTGAAAAGCTGACACATACTGTATAAATCAGTCTCTTACCAGTGCCACCCCCACAGTTTTTCCATTTCCCATCAGTGTCATAGTTGCTTGTGGTTGCACACCATGGCCCATTATGGTCTACACTGGTACACTGTGTGTACTGCTTGCCCTTATACACGAAAGGGAAGACACAATCATTGCCGCCACCTATGATGGTAATATCCGGGAAAAACAAAGGACACAGTATTATGTAGGTAGGTCTACAAAATTGGGATATTGACTAAAAGTTGATTCATTTCAATAATTCAATAATGATATGTAAAGTTCAAGCTCATCATTTTATGGACGCTATAAATTACAGTAGAAGTGAAACATTTCCAAACAATTGTTTGTGTTACTTTGCAGGACTGGCTCTCAGCAAATGAAACCCCCAAATTTACAATATCACATATAGTACAACTGATAAAAATCAATGATTTATGATGTTGCCATATACAAGTAGGCCAAACTAAGTATTTAAAGCTGACGAATACTGTATAAATCAGTCTCTTACCAGTGCCACCCTCACAGTTTTTCCATTTCCCATCAGTGTCATAGTTGCTTGTGGTTGCACACCATGGCCCATTATGGTCTACACTGGTACACTGTGTGTACTGCTTGCCCTTATACACGAAAGGGAAGACACAATCATTGCCGCCACCTATGATGGTAATATCCGGGAAAAACAAAGGACACAGTGTTATGCAAGTAGGTCTCAAAAAATGGGAACGTCGGCAAAAAGTTAATTCATTAACGTCAAACTCATAATTCTATGTAGAGTATACATTACATATGAAGTGACATATTTCAAAAATTCTTTGTGTTACTTTGCATGACTAGCTCACAGGCAATGAAAATCCCAAATGTACAATATCACATAATAGTTCAACTGATAAAAATCAATGATTTTTGACATAGCCATACAGAAGAAGGCCAAACCACGTGTTTAGTGCATATCCTTGAACATACAGTAGTTTTCAGAAAGCCTACATTTCACTATGAAAAGTCCTTGATTGACAATGTTCTACCTTTTTCTATTACATTTTGCAAAGTAACAGATGTCTGGCCAATAGGTTACTTGAGAAGGACCGAATTTTACGCTGCATTTTGTGGAATGTGGTAACCATTTAGGCTTATAACAATATTTTGATGAAACCCCTGAAAAGCTGACACATACTGTATAAATCAGTCTCTTACCAGTGCCACCCCCACAGTTTTTCCATTTCCCATCAGTGTCATAGTTGCTTGTGGTTGCACACCATGGCCCATTATGGTCTACACTGGTACACTGTGTGTACTGCTTGCCCTTATACACGAAAGGGAAGACACAATCATTGCCGCCACCTATGATGGTAATATCCGGGAAAAACAAAGGACACAGTATTATGTAGGTAGGTCTACAAAATTGGGATATTGACTAAAAGTTGATTCATTTCAATAATTCAATAATGATATGTAAAGTTCAAGCTCATCATTTTATGGACGCTATAAATTACAGTAGAAGTGAAACATTTCCAAACAATTGTTTGTGTTACTTTGCAGGACTGGCTCTCAGCAAATGAAACCCCCAAATTTACAATATCACATATAGTACAACTGATAAAAATCAATGATTTATGATGTTGCCATATACAAGTAGGCCAAACTAAGTATTTAAAGCTGACGAATACTGTATAAATCAGTCTCTTACCAGTGCCACCCTCACAGTTTTTCCATTTCCCATCAGTGTCATAGTTGCTTGTGGTTGCACACCATGGCCCATTATGGTCTACACTGGTACACTGTGTGTACTGCTTGCCCTTATACACGAAAGGGAAGACACAATCATTGCCGCCACCTATGATGGTAATATCCGGGAAAAACAAAGGACACAGTGTTATGCAAGTAGGTCTCAAAAAATGGGAACGTCGGCAAAAAGTTAATTCATTAACGTCAAACTCATAATTCTATGTAGAGTATACATTACATATGAAGTGACATATTTCAAAAATTCTTTGTGTTACTTTGCATGACTAGCTCACAGGCAATGAAAATCCCAAATGTACAATATCACATAATAGTTCAACTGATAAAAATCAATGATTTTTGACATAGCCATACAGAAGAAGGCCAAACCACGTGTTTAGTGCATATCCTTGAACATACAGTAGTTTTCAGAAAGCCTACATTTCACTATGAAAAGTCCTTGATTGACAATGTTCTACCTTTTTCTATTACATTTTGCAAAGTAACAGATGTCTGGCCAATAGGTTACTTGAGAAGGACCGAATTTTACGCTGCATTTTGTGGAATGTGGTAACCATTTAGGCTTATAACAATATTTTGATGAAACCCCTGAAAAGCTGACACATACTGTATAAATCAGTCTCTTACCAGTGCCACCCCCACAGTTTTTCCATTTCCCATCAGTGTCATAGTTGCTTGTGGTTGCACACCATGGCCCATTATGGTCTACACTGGTACACTGTGTGTACTGCTTGCCCTTATACACGAAAGGGAAGACACAATCATTGCCGCCACCTATGATGGTAATATCCGGGAAAAACAAAGGACACAGTATTATGTAGGTAGGTCTACAAAATTGGGATATTGACTAAAAGTTGATTCATTTCAATAATTCAATAATGATATGTAAAGTTCAAGCTCATCATTTTATGGACGCTATAAATTACAGTAGAAGTGAAACATTTCCAAACAATTGTTTGTGTTACTTTGCAGGACTGGCTCTCAGCAAATGAAACCCCCAAATTTACAATATCACATATAGTACAACTGATAAAAATCAATGATTTATGATGTTGCCATATACAAGTAGGCCAAACTAAGTATTTAAAGCTGACGAATACTGTATAAATCAGTCTCTTACCAGTGCCACCCTCACAGTTTTTCCATTTCCCATCAGTGTCATAGTTGCTTGTGGTTGCACACCATGGCCCATTATGGTCTACACTGGTACACTGTGTGTACTGCTTGCCCTTATACACGAAAGGGAAGACACAATCATTGCCGCCACCTATGATGGTAATATCCGGGAAAAACAAAGGACACAGTGTTATGCAAGTAGGTCTCAAAAAATGGGAACGTCGGCAAAAAGTTAATTCATTAACGTCAAACTCATAATTCTATGTAGAGTATACATTACATATGAAGTGACATATTTCAAAAATTCTTTGTGTTACTTTGCATGACTAGCTCACAGGCAATGAAAATCCCAAATGTACAATATCACATAATAGTTCAACTGATAAAAATCAATGATTTTTGACATAGCCATACAGAAGAAGGCCAAACCACGTGTTTAGTGCATATCCTTGAACATACAGTAGTTTTCAGAAAGCCTACATTTCACTATGAAAAGTCCTTGATTGACAATGTTCTACCTTTTTCTATTACATTTTGCAAAGTAACAGATGTCTGGCCAATAGGTTACTTGAGAAGGACCGAATTTTACGCTGCATTTTGTGGAATGTGGTAACCATTTAGGCTTATAACAATATTTTGATGAAACCCCTGAAAAGCTGACACATACTGTATAAATCAGTCTCTTACCAGTGCCACCCCCACAGTTTTTCCATTTCCCATCAGTGTCATAGTTGCTTGTGGTTGCACACCATGGCCCATTATGGTCTACACTGGTACACTGTGTGTACTGCTTGCCCTTATACACGAAAGGGAAGACACAATCATTGCCGCCACCTATGATGGTAATATCCGGGAAAAACAAAGGACACAGTATTATGTAGGTAGGTCTACAAAATTGGGATATTGACTAAAAGTTGATTCATTTCAATAATTCAATAATGATATGTAAAGTTCAAGCTCATCATTTTATGGACGCTATAAATTACAGTAGAAGTGAAACATTTCCAAACAATTGTTTGTGTTACTTTGCAGGACTGGCTCTCAGCAAATGAAACCCCCAAATTTACAATATCACATATAGTACAACTGATAAAAATCAATGATTTATGATGTTGCCATATACAAGTAGGCCAAACTAAGTATTTAAAGCTGACGAATACTGTATAAATCAGTCTCTTACCAGTGCCACCCTCACAGTTTTTCCATTTCCCATCAGTGTCATAGTTGCTTGTGGTTGCACACCATGGCCCATTATGGTCTACACTGGTACACTGTGTGTACTGCTTGCCCTTATACACGAAAGGGAAGACACAATCATTGCCGCCACCTATGATGGTAATATCCGGGAAAAACAAAGGACACAGTATTATGTAGGTAGGTCTACAAAATTGGGATATTGACTAAAAGTTGATTCATTTCAATAATTCAATAATGATATGTAAAGGTCAAGCTCATCATTTTATGGACGCTATAAATTACAGTAGAAGTGAAACATTTCCAAACAATTGTTTGTGTTACTTTGCAGGACTGGCTCTCAGCAAATGAAACCCCCAAATTTACAATATCACATATAGTACAACTGATAAAAATCAATGATTTATGATGTTGCCATATACAAGTAGGCCAAACTAAGTATTTAAAGCTGACGAATACTGTATAAATCAGTCTCTTACCAGTGCCACCCTCACAGTTTTTCCATTTCCCATCAGTGTCATAGTTGCTTGTGGTTGCACACCATGGCCCATTATGGTCTACACTGGTACACTGTGTGTACTGCTTGCCCTTATACACGAAAGGGAAGACACAATCATTGCCGCCACCTATGATGGTAATATCCGGGAAAAACAAAGGACACAGTGTTATGCAAGTAGGTCTCAAAAAATGGGAACGTCGGCAAAAAGTTAATTCATTAACGTCAAACTCATAATTCTATGTAGAGTATACATTACATATGAAGTGACATATTTCAAAAATTCTTTGTGTTACTTTGCATGACTAGCTCACAGGCAATGAAAATCCCAAATGTACAATATCACATAATAGTTCAACTGATAAAAATCAATGATTTTTGACATAGCCATACAGAAGAAGGCCAAACCACGTGTTTAGTGCATATCCTTGAACATACAGTAGTTTTCAGAAAGCCTACATTTCACTATGAAAAGTCCTTGATTGACAATGTTCTACCTTTTTCTATTACATTTTGCAAAGTAACAGATGTCTGGCCAATAGGTTACTTGAGAAGGACCGAATTTTACGCTGCATTTTGTGGAATGTGGTAACCATTTAGGCTTATAACAATATTTTGATGAAACCCCTGAAAAGCTGACACATACTGTATAAATCAGTCTCTTACCAGTGCCACCCCCACAGTTTTTCCATTTCCCATCAGTGTCATAGTTGCTTGTGGTTGCACACCATGGCCCATTATGGTCTACACTGGTACACTGTGTGTACTGCTTGCCCTTATACACGAAAGGGAAGACACAATCATTGCCGCCACCTATGATGGTAATATCCGGGAAAAACAAAGGACACAGTATTATGTAGGTAGGTCTACAAAATTGGGATATTGACTAAAAGTTGATTCATTTCAATAATTCAATAATGATATGTAAAGTTCAAGCTCATCATTTTATGGACGCTATAAATTACAGTAGAAGTGAAACATTTCCAAACAATTGTTTGTGTTACTTTGCAGGACTGGCTCTCAGCAAATGAAACCCCCAAATTTACAATATCACATATAGTACAACTGATAAAAATCAATGATTTATGATGTTGCCATATACAAGTAGGCCAAACTAAGTATTTAAAGCTGACGAATACTGTATAAATCAGTCTCTTACCAGTGCCACCCTCACAGTTTTTCCATTTCCCATCAGTGTCATAGTTGCTTGTGGTTGCACACCATGGCCCATTATGGTCTACACTGGTACACTGTGTGTACTGCTTGCCCTTATACACGAAAGGGAAGACACAATCATTGCCGCCACCTATGATGGTAATATCCGGGAAAAACAAAGGACACAGTGTTATGCAAGTAGGTCTCAAAAAATGGGAACGTCGGCAAAAAGTTAATTCATTAACGTCAAACTCATAATTCTATGTAGAGTATACATTACATATGAAGTGACATATTTCAAAAATTCTTTGTGTTACTTTGCATGACTAGCTCACAGGCAATGAAAATCCCAAATGTACAATATCACATAATAGTTCAACTGATAAAAATCAATGATTTTTGACATAGCCATACAGAAGAAGGCCAAACCACGTGTTTAGTGCATATCCTTGAACATACAGTAGTTTTCAGAAAGCCTACATTTCACTATGAAAAGTCCTTGATTGACAATGTTCTACCTTTTTCTATTACATTTTGCAAAGTAACAGATGTCTGGCCAATAGGTTACTTGAGAAGGACCGAATTTTACGCTGCATTTTGTGGAATGTGGTAACCATTTAGGCTTATAACAATATTTTGATGAAACCCCTGAAAAGCTGACACATACTGTATAAATCAGTCTCTTACCAGTGCCACCCCCACAGTTTTTCCATTTCCCATCAGTGTCATAGTTGCTTGTGGTTGCACACCATGGCCCATTATGGTCTACACTGGTACACTGTGTGTACTGCTTGCCCTTATACACGAAAGGGAAGACACAATCATTGCCGCCACCTATGATGGTAATATCCGGGAAAAACAAAGGACACAGTGTTATGCAAGTAGGTCTCAAAAAATTGGGAACGTCGGCAAAAAGTTAATTCATTTAACGATCAAACTCATAATTCTATGTAGACACTATACATTACATATGAAGTGACATATTTCAAACAATTCTTTGTGTTACTTTGCATGACTAGCTCACAGGCAATGAAAATCCCAAATGTACAATATCACATAATAGTTCAACTGATAAAAATCAATGATTTTTGACATAGCCATACAGAAGAAGGCCAAACCACGTGTTTAGTGCATATCCTTGAACATACAGTAGTTTTCAGAAAGCCTACATTTCACTATGAAAAGTCCTTGATTGACAATGTTCTACCTTTTTCTATTACATTTTGCAAAGTAACAGATGTCTGGCCAATAGGTTACTTGAGAAGGACCGAATTTTACGCTGCATTTTGTGGAATGTGGTAACCATTTAGGCTTATAACAATATTTTGATGAAACCCCTGAAAAGCTGACACATACTGTATAAATCAGTCTCTTACCAGTGCCACCCCCACAGTTTTTCCATTTCCCATCAGTGTCATAGTTGCTTGTGGTTGCACACCATGGCCCATTATGGTCTACACTGGTACACTGTGTGTACTGCTTGCCCTTATACACGAAAGGGAAGACACAATCATTGCCGCCACCTATGATGGTAATATCCGGGAAAAACAAAGGACACAGTGTTATGCAAGTAGGTCTCAAAAAATGGGAACGTCGGCAAAAAGTTAATTCATTAACGTCAAACTCATAATTCTATGTAGAGTATACATTACATATGAAGTGACATATTTCAAAAATTCTTTGTGTTACTTTGCATGACTAGCTCACAGGCAATGAAAATCCCAAATGTACAATATCACATAATAGTTCAACTGATAAAAATCAATGATTTTTGACATAGCCATACAGAAGAAGGCCAAACCACGTGTTTAGTGCATATCCTTGAACATACAGTAGTTTTCAGAAAGCCTACATTTCACTATGAAAAGTCCTTGATTGACAATGTTCTACCTTTTTCTATTACATTTTGCAAAGTAACAGATGTCTGGCCAATAGGTTACTTGAGAAGGACCGAATTTTACGCTGCATTTTGTGGAATGTGGTAACCATTTAGGCTTATAACAATATTTTGATGAAACCCCTGAAAAGCTGACACATACTGTATAAATCAGTCTCTTACCAGTGCCACCCCCACAGTTTTTCCATTTCCCATCAGTGTCATAGTTGCTTGTGGTTGCACACCATGGCCCATTATGGTCTACACTGGTACACTGTGTGTACTGCTTGCCCTTATACACGAAAGGGAAGACACAATCATTGCCGCCACCTATGATGGTAATATCCGGGAAAAACAAAGGACACAGTGTTATGCAAGTAGGTCTCAAAAAATGGGAACGTCGGCAAAAAGTTAATTCATTAACGTCAAACTCATAATTCTATGTAGAGTATACATTACATATGAAGTGACATATTTCAAAAATTCTTTGTGTTACTTTGCATGACTAGCTCACAGGCAATGAAAATCCCAAATGTACAATATCACATAATAGTTCAACTGATAAAAATCAATGATTTTTGACATAGCCATACAGAAGAAGGCCAAACCACGTGTTTAGTGCATATCCTTGAACATACAGTAGTTTTCAGAAAGCCTACATTTCACTATGAAAAGTCCTTGATTGACAATGTTCTACCTTTTTCTATTACATTTTGCAAAGTAACAGATGTCTGGCCAATAGGTTACTTGAGAAGGACCGAATTTTACGCTGCATTTTGTGGAATGTGGTAACCATTTAGGCTTATAACAATATTTTGATGAAACCCCTGAAAAGCTGACACATACTGTATAAATCAGTCTCTTACCAGTGCCACCCCCACAGTTTTTCCATTTCCCATCAGTGTCATAGTTGCTTGTGGTTGCACACCATGGCCCATTATGGTCTACACTGGTACACTGTGTGTACTGCTTGCCCTTATACACGAAAGGGAAGACACAATCATTGCCGCCACCTATGATGGTAATATCCGGGAAAAACAAAGGACACAGTATTATGTAGGTAGGTCTACAAAATTGGGATATTGACTAAAAGTTGATTCATTTCAATAATTCAATAATGATATGTAAAGGTCAAGCTCATCATTTTATGGACGCTATAAATTACAGTAGAAGTGAAACATTTCCAAACAATTGTTTGTGTTACTTTGCAGGACTGGCTCTCAGCAAATGAAACCCCCAAATTTACAATATCACATATAGTACAACTGATAAAAATCAATGATTTATGATGTTGCCATATACAAGTAGGCCAAACTAAGTATTTAAAGCTGACGAATACTGTATAAATCAGTCTCTTACCAGTGCCACCCTCACAGTTTTTCCATTTCCCATCAGTGTCATAGTTGCTTGTGGTTGCACACCATGGCCCATTATGGTCTACACTGGTACACTGTGTGTACTGCTTGCCCTTATACACGAAAGGGAAGACACAATCATTGCCGCCACCTATGATGGTAATATCCGGGAAAAACAAAGGACACAGTGTTATGCAAGTAGGTCTCAAAAAATGGGAACGTCGGCAAAAAGTTAATTCATTAACGTCAAACTCATAATTCTATGTAGAGTATACATTACATATGAAGTGACATATTTCAAAAATTCTTTGTGTTACTTTGCATGACTAGCTCACAGGCAATGAAAATCCCAAATGTACAATATCACATAATAGTTCAACTGATAAAAATCAATGATTTTTGACATAGCCATACAGAAGAAGGCCAAACCACGTGTTTAGTGCATATCCTTGAACATACAGTAGTTTTCAGAAAGCCTACATTTCACTATGAAAAGTCCTTGATTGACAATGTTCTACCTTTTTCTATTACATTTTGCAAAGTAACAGATGTCTGGCCAATAGGTTACTTGAGAAGGACCGAATTTTACGCTGCATTTTGTGGAATGTGGTAACCATTTAGGCTTATAACAATATTTTGATGAAACCCCTGAAAAGCTGACACATACTGTATAAATCAGTCTCTTACCAGTGCCACCCCCACAGTTTTTCCATTTCCCATCAGTGTCATAGTTGCTTGTGGTTGCACACCATGGCCCATTATGGTCTACACTGGTACACTGTGTGTACTGCTTGCCCTTATACACGAAAGGGAAGACACAATCATTGCCGCCACCTATGATGGTAATATCCGGGAAAAACAAAGGACACAGTATTATGTAGGTAGGTCTACAAAATTGGGATATTGACTAAAAGTTGATTCATTTCAATAATTCAATAATGATATGTAAAGGTCAAGCTCATCATTTTATGGACGCTATAAATTACAGTAGAAGTGAAACATTTCCAAACAATTGTTTGTGTTACTTTGCAGGACTGGCTCTCAGCAAATGAAACCCCCAAATTTACAATATCACATATAGTACAACTGATAAAAATCAATGATTTATGATGTTGCCATATACAAGTAGGCCAAACTAAGTATTTAAAGCTGACGAATACTGTATAAATCAGTCTCTTACCAGTGCCACCCTCACAGTTTTTCCATTTCCCATCAGTGTCATAGTTGCTTGTGGTTGCACACCATGGCCCATTATGGTCTACACTGGTACACTGTGTGTACTGCTTGCCCTTATACACGAAAGGGAAGACACAATCATTGCCGCCACCTATGATGGTAATATCCGGGAAAAACAAAGGACACAGTGTTATGCAAGTAGGTCTCAAAAAATGGGAACGTCGGCAAAAAGTTAATTCATTAACGTCAAACTCATAATTCTATGTAGAGTATACATTACATATGAAGTGACATATTTCAAAAATTCTTTGTGTTACTTTGCATGACTAGCTCACAGGCAATGAAAATCCCAAATGTACAATATCACATAATAGTTCAACTGATAAAAATCAATGATTTTTGACATAGCCATACAGAAGAAGGCCAAACCACGTGTTTAGTGCATATCCTTGAACATACAGTAGTTTTCAGAAAGCCTACATTTCACTATGAAAAGTCCTTGATTGACAATGTTCTACCTTTTTCTATTACATTTTGCAAAGTAACAGATGTCTGGCCAATAGGTTACTTGAGAAGGACCGAATTTTACGCTGCATTTTGTGGAATGTGGTAACCATTTAGGCTTATAACAATATTTTGATGAAACCCCTGAAAAGCTGACACATACTGTATAAATCAGTCTCTTACCAGTGCCACCCCCACAGTTTTTCCATTTCCCATCAGTGTCATAGTTGCTTGTGGTTGCACACCATGGCCCATTATGGTCTACACTGGTACACTGTGTGTACTGCTTGCCCTTATACACGAAAGGGAAGACACAATCATTGCCGCCACCTATGATGGTAATATCCGGGAAAAACAAAGGACACAGTGTTATGCAAGTAGGTCTCAAAAAACGAGAACGTCGGCAAAAAGTTAATTTATTAACGTCAAACTCATAATTCTATGTAGACTATACATTACATATGAAGTGACATATTTCAAACAATTCTTTGTGTTACTTTGCATGACTAGCTCACAGGCAATGAAAATCCCAAATGTACAATATCACATAATAGTTCAACTGATAAAAATCAATGATTTTTGACATAGCCATACAGAAGAAGGCCAAACCACGTGTTTAGTGCATATCCTTGAACATACAGTAGTTTTCAGAAAGCCTACATTTCACTATGAAAAGTCCTTGATTGACAATGTTCTACCTTTTTCTATTACATTTTGCAAAGTAACAGATGTCTGGCCAATAGGTTACTTGAGAAGGACCGAATTTTACGCTGCATTTTGTGGAATGTGGTAACCATTTAGGCTTATAACAATATTTTGATGAAACCCCTGAAAAGCTGACACATACTGTATAAATCAGTCTCTTACCAGTGCCACCCCCACAGTTTTTCCATTTCCCATCAGTGTCATAGTTGCTTGTGGTTGCACACCATGGCCCATTATGGTCTACACTGGTACACTGTGTGTACTGCTTGCCCTTATACACGAAAGGGAAGACACAATCATTGCCGCCACCTATGATGGTAATATCCGGGAAAAACAAAGGACACAGTGTTATGCAAGTAGGTCTCAAAAAATGGGAACGTCGGCAAAAAGTTAATTCATTAACGTCAAACTCATAATTCTATGTAGAGTATACATTACATATGAAGTGACATATTTCAAAAATTCTTTGTGTTACTTTGCATGACTAGCTCACAGGCAATGAAAATCCCAAATGTACAATATCACATAATAGTTCAACTGATAAAAATCAATGATTTTTGACATAGCCATACAGAAGAAGGCCAAACCACGTGTTTAGTGCATATCCTTGAACATACAGTAGTTTTCAGAAAGCCTACATTTCACTATGAAAAGTCCTTGATTGACAATGTTCTACCTTTTTCTATTACATTTTGCAAAGTAACAGATGTCTGGCCAATAGGTTACTTGAGAAGGACCGAATTTTACGCTGCATTTTGTGGAATGTGGTAACCATTTAGGCTTATAACAATATTTTGATGAAACCCCTGAAAAGCTGACACATACTGTATAAATCAGTCTCTTACCAGTGCCACCCCCACAGTTTTTCCATTTCCCATCAGTGTCATAGTTGCTTGTGGTTGCACACCATGGCCCATTATGGTCTACACTGGTACACTGTGTGTACTGCTTGCCCTTATACACGAAAGGGAAGACACAATCATTGCCGCCACCTATGATGGTAATATCCGGGAAAAACAAAGGACACAGTATTATGTAGGTAGGTCTACAAAATTGGGATATTGACTAAAAGTTGATTCATTTCAATAATTCAATAATGATATGTAAAGGTCAAGCTCATCATTTTATGGACGCTATAAATTACAGTAGAAGTGAAACATTTCCAAACAATTGTTTGTGTTACTTTGCAGGACTGGCTCTCAGCAAATGAAACCCCCAAATTTACAATATCACATATAGTACAACTGATAAAAATCAATGATTTATGATGTTGCCATATACAAGTAGGCCAAACTAAGTATTTAAAGCTGACGAATACTGTATAAATCAGTCTCTTACCAGTGCCACCCTCACAGTTTTTCCATTTCCCATCAGTGTCATAGTTGCTTGTGGTTGCACACCATGGCCCATTATGGTCTACACTGGTACACTGTGTGTACTGCTTGCCCTTATACACGAAAGGGAAGACACAATCATTGCCGCCACCTATGATGGTAATATCCGGGAAAAACAAAGGACACAGTGTTATGCAAGTAGGTCTCAAAAAATGGGAACGTCGGCAAAAAGTTAATTCATTAACGTCAAACTCATAATTCTATGTAGAGTATACATTACATATGAAGTGACATATTTCAAAAATTCTTTGTGTTACTTTGCATGACTAGCTCACAGGCAATGAAAATCCCAAATGTACAATATCACATAATAGTTCAACTGATAAAAATCAATGATTTTTGACATAGCCATACAGAAGAAGGCCAAACCACGTGTTTAGTGCATATCCTTGAACATACAGTAGTTTTCAGAAAGCCTACATTTCACTATGAAAAGTCCTTGATTGACAATGTTCTACCTTTTTCTATTACATTTTGCAAAGTAACAGATGTCTGGCCAATAGGTTACTTGAGAAGGACCGAATTTTACGCTGCATTTTGTGGAATGTGGTAACCATTTAGGCTTATAACAATATTTTGATGAAACCCCTGAAAAGCTGACACATACTGTATAAATCAGTCTCTTACCAGTGCCACCCCCACAGTTTTTCCATTTCCCATCAGTGTCATAGTTGCTTGTGGTTGCACACCATGGCCCATTATGGTCTACACTGGTACACTGTGTGTACTGCTTGCCCTTATACACGAAAGGGAAGACACAATCATTGCCGCCACCTATGATGGTAATATCCGGGAAAAACAAAGGACACAGTATTATGTAGGTAGGTCTACAAAATTGGGATATTGACTAAAAGTTGATTCATTTCAATAATTCAATAATGATATGTAAAGGTCAAGCTCATCATTTTATGGACGCTATAAATTACAGTAGAAGTGAAACATTTCCAAACAATTGTTTGTGTTACTTTGCAGGACTGGCTCTCAGCAAATGAAACCCCCAAATTTACAATATCACATATAGTACAACTGATAAAAATCAATGATTTATGATGTTGCCATATACAAGTAGGCCAAACTAAGTATTTAAAGCTGACGAATACTGTATAAATCAGTCTCTTACCAGTGCCACCCTCACAGTTTTTCCATTTCCCATCAGTGTCATAGTTGCTTGTGGTTGCACACCATGGCCCATTATGGTCTACACTGGTACACTGTGTGTACTGCTTGCCCTTATACACGAAAGGGAAGACACAATCATTGCCGCCACCTATGATGGTAATATCCGGGAAAAACAAAGGACACAGTGTTATGCAAGTAGGTCTCAAAAAATGGGAACGTCGGCAAAAAGTTAATTCATTAACGTCAAACTCATAATTCTATGTAGAGTATACATTACATATGAAGTGACATATTTCAAAAATTCTTTGTGTTACTTTGCATGACTAGCTCACAGGCAATGAAAATCCCAAATGTACAATATCACATAATAGTTCAACTGATAAAAATCAATGATTTTTGACATAGCCATACAGAAGAAGGCCAAACCACGTGTTTAGTGCATATCCTTGAACATACAGTAGTTTTCAGAAAGCCTACATTTCACTATGAAAAGTCCTTGATTGACAATGTTCTACCTTTTTCTATTACATTTTGCAAAGTAACAGATGTCTGGCCAATAGGTTACTTGAGAAGGACCGAATTTTACGCTGCATTTTGTGGAATGTGGTAACCATTTAGGCTTATAACAATATTTTGATGAAACCCCTGAAAAGCTGACACATACTGTATAAATCAGTCTCTTACCAGTGCCACCCCCACAGTTTTTCCATTTCCCATCAGTGTCATAGTTGCTTGTGGTTGCACACCATGGCCCATTATGGTCTACACTGGTACACTGTGTGTACTGCTTGCCCTTATACACGAAAGGGAAGACACAATCATTGCCGCCACCTATGATGGTAATATCCGGGAAAAACAAAGGACACAGTATTATGTAGGTAGGTCTACAAAATTGGGATATTGACTAAAAGTTGATTCATTTCAATAATTCAATAATGATATGTAAAGGTCAAGCTCATCATTTTATGGACGCTATAAATTACAGTAGAAGTGAAACATTTCCAAACAATTGTTTGTGTTACTTTGCAGGACTGGCTCTCAGCAAATGAAACCCCCAAATTTACAATATCACATATAGTACAACTGATAAAAATCAATGATTTATGATGTTGCCATATACAAGTAGGCCAAACTAAGTATTTAAAGCTGACGAATACTGTATAAATCAGTCTCTTACCAGTGCCACCCTCACAGTTTTTCCATTTCCCATCAGTGTCATAGTTGCTTGTGGTTGCACACCATGGCCCATTATGGTCTACACTGGTACACTGTGTGTACTGCTTGCCCTTATACACGAAAGGGAAGACACAATCATTGCCGCCACCTATGATGGTAATATCCGGGAAAAACAAAGGACACAGTGTTACGCAAGTAGGTCTCAAAAAATGGGAACGTCGGCAAAAAGTTAATTCATTAACGTCAAACTCATAATTCTATGTAGAGTATACATTACATATGAAGTGACATATTTCAAAAATTCTTTGTGTTACTTTGCATGACTAGCTCACAGGCAATGAAAATCCCAAATGTACAATATCACATAATAGTTCAACTGATAAAAATCAATGATTTTTGACATAGCCATACAGAAGAAGGCCAAACCACGTGTTTAGTGCATATCCTTGAACATACAGTAGTTTTCAGAAAGCCTACATTTCACTATGAAAAGTCCTTGATTGACAATGTTCTACCTTTTTCTATTACATTTTGCAAAGTAACAGATGTCTGGCCAATAGGTTACTTGAGAAGGACCGAATTTTACGCTGCATTTTGTGGAATGTGGTAACCATTTAGGCTTATAACAATATTTTGATGAAACCCCTGAAAAGCTGACACATACTGTATAAATCAGTCTCTTACCAGTGCCACCCCCACAGTTTTTCCATTTCCCATCAGTGTCATAGTTGCTTGTGGTTGCACACCATGGCCCATTATGGTCTACACTGGTACACTGTGTGTACTGCTTGCCCTTATACACGAAAGGGAAGACACAATCATTGCCGCCACCTATGATGGTAATATCCGGGAAAAACAAAGGACACAGTGTTATGCAAGTAGGTCTCAAAAAATGGGAACGTCGGCAAAAAGTTAATTCATTAACGTCAAACTCATAATTCTATGTAGAGTATACATTACATATGAAGTGACATATTTCAAAAATTCTTTGTGTTACTTTGCATGACTAGCTCACAGGCAATGAAAATCCCAAATGTACAATATCACATAATAGTTCAACTGATAAAAATCAATGATTTTTGACATAGCCATACAGAAGAAGGCCAAACCACGTGTTTAGTGCATATCCTTGAACATACAGTAGTTTTCAGAAAGCCTACATTTCACTATGAAAAGTCCTTGATTGACAATGTTCTACCTTTTTCTATTACATTTTGCAAAGTAACAGATGTCTGGCCAATAGGTTACTTGAGAAGGACCGAATTTTACGCTGCATTTTGTGGAATGTGGTAACCATTTAGGCTTATAACAATATTTTGATGAAACCCCTGAAAAGCTGACACATACTGTATAAATCAGTCTCTTACCAGTGCCACCCCCACAGTTTTTCCATTTCCCATCAGTGTCATAGTTGCTTGTGGTTGCACACCATGGCCCATTATGGTCTACACTGGTACACTGTGTGTACTGCTTGCCCTTATACACGAAAGGGAAGACACAATCATTGCCGCCACCTATGATGGTAATATCCGGGAAAAACAAAGGACACAGTATTATGTAGGTAGGTCTACAAAATTGGGATATTGACTAAAAGTTGATTCATTTCAATAATTCAATAATGATATGTAAAGGTCAAGCTCATCATTTTATGGACGCTATAAATTACAGTAGAAGTGAAACATTTCCAAACAATTGTTTGTGTTACTTTGCAGGACTGGCTCTCAGCAAATGAAACCCCCAAATTTACAATATCACATATAGTACAACTGATAAAAATCAATGATTTATGATGTTGCCATATACAAGTAGGCCAAACTAAGTATTTAAAGCTGACGAATACTGTATAAATCAGTCTCTTACCAGTGCCACCCTCACAGTTTTTCCATTTCCCATCAGTGTCATAGTTGCTTGTGGTTGCACACCATGGCCCATTATGGTCTACACTGGTACACTGTGTGTACTGCTTGCCCTTATACACGAAAGGGAAGACACAATCATTGCCGCCACCTATGATGGTAATATCCGGGAAAAACAAAGGACACAGTGTTACGCAAGTAGGTCTCAAAAAATGGGAACGTCGGCAAAAAGTTAATTCATTAACGTCAAACTCATAATTCTATGTAGAGTATACATTACATATGAAGTGACAAATATTTCAAAAATTCTTTGTGTTACTTTGCATGACTAGCTCACAGGCAATGAAAATCCCAAATGTACAATATCACATAATAGTTCAACTGATAAAAATCAATGATTTTTGACATAGCCATACAGAAGAAGGCCAAACCACGTGTTTAGTGCATATCCTTGAACATACAGTAGTTTTCAGAAAGCCTACATTTCACTATGAAAAGTCCTTGATTGACAATGTTCTACCTTTTTCTATTACATTTTGCAAAGTAACAGATGTCTGGCCAATAGGTTACTTGAGAAGGACCGAATTTTACGCTGCATTTTGTGGAATGTGGTAACCATTTAGGCTTATAACAATATTTTGATGAAACCCCTGAAAAGCTGACACATACTGTATAAATCAGTCTCTTACCAGTGCCACCCCCACAGTTTTTCCATTTCCCATCAGTGTCATAGTTGCTTGTGGTTGCACACCATGGCCCATTATGGTCTACACTGGTACACTGTGTGTACTGCTTGCCCTTATACACGAAAGGGAAGACACAATCATTGCCGCCACCTATGATGGTAATATCCGGGAAAAACAAAGGACACAGTGTTATGCAAGTAGGTCTCAAAAAATGGGAACGTCGGCAAAAAGTTAATTCATTAACGTCAAACTCATAATTCTATGTAGAGTATACATTACATATGAAGTGACATATTTCAAAAATTCTTTGTGTTACTTTGCATGACTAGCTCACAGGCAATGAAAATCCCAAATGTACAATATCACATAATAGTTCAACTGATAAAAATCAATGATTTTTGACATAGCCATACAGAAGAAGGCCAAACCACGTGTTTAGTGCATATCCTTGAACATACAGTAGTTTTCAGAAAGCCTACATTTCACTATGAAAAGTCCTTGATTGACAATGTTCTACCTTTTTCTATTACATTTTGCAAAGTAACAGATGTCTGGCCAATAGGTTACTTGAGAAGGACCGAATTTTACGCTGCATTTTGTGGAATGTGGTAACCATTTAGGCTTATAACAATATTTTGATGAAACCCCTGAAAAGCTGACACATACTGTATAAATCAGTCTCTTACCAGTGCCACCCCCACAGTTTTTCCATTTCCCATCAGTGTCATAGTTGCTTGTGGTTGCACACCATGGCCCATTATGGTCTACACTGGTACACTGTGTGTACTGCTTGCCCTTATACACGAAAGGGAAGACACAATCATTGCCGCCACCTATGATGGTAATATCCGGGAAAAACAAAGGACACAGTATTATGTAGGTAGGTCTACAAAATTGGGATATTGACTAAAAGTTGATTCATTTCAATAATTCAATAATGATATGTAAAGGTCAAGCTCATCATTTTATGGACGCTATAAATTACAGTAGAAGTGAAACATTTCCAAACAATTGTTTGTGTTACTTTGCAGGACTGGCTCTCAGCAAATGAAATCCCCAAATTTACAATATCACATATAGTACAACTGATAAAAATCAATGATTTATGATGTTGCCATATACAAGTAGGCCAAACTAAGTATTTAAAGCTGACGAATACTGTATAAATCAGTCTCTTACCAGTGCCACCCTCACAGTTTTTCCATTTCCCATCAGTGTCATAGTTGCTTGTGGTTGCACACCATGGCCCATTATGGTCTACACTGGTACACTGTGTGTACTGCTTGCCCTTATACACGAAAGGGAAGACACAATCATTGCCGCCACCTATGATGGTAATATCCGGGAAAAACAAAGGACACAGTGTTATGCAAGTAGGTCTCAAAAAATGGGAACGTCGGCAAAAAGTTAATTCATTAACGTCAAACTCATAATTCTATGTAGAGTATACATTACATATGAAGTGACATATTTCAAAAATTCTTTGTGTTACTTTGCATGACTAGCTCACAGGCAATGAAAATCCCAAATGTACAATATCACATAATAGTTCAACTGATAAAAATCAATGATTTTTGACATAGCCATACAGAAGAAGGCCAAACCACGTGTTTAGTGCATATCCTTGAACATACAGTAGTTTTCAGAAAGCCTACATTTCACTATGAAAAGTCCTTGATTGACAATGTTCTACCTTTTTCTATTACATTTTGCAAAGTAACAGATGTCTGGCCAATAGGTTACTTGAGAAGGACCGAATTTTACGCTGCATTTTGTGGAATGTGGTAACCATTTAGGCTTATAACAATATTTTGATGAAACCCCTGAAAAGCTGACACATACTGTATAAATCAGTCTCTTACCAGTGCCACCCCCACAGTTTTTCCATTTCCCATCAGTGTCATAGTTGCTTGTGGTTGCACACCATGGCCCATTATGGTCTACACTGGTACACTGTGTGTACTGCTTGCCCTTATACACGAAAGGGAAGACACAATCATTGCCGCCACCTATGATGGTAATATCCGGGAAAAACAAAGGACACAGTATTATGTAGGTAGGTCTACAAAATTGGGATATTGACTAAAAGTTGATTCATTTCAATAATTCAATAATGATATGTAAAGGTCAAGCTCATCATTTTATGGACGCTATAAATTACAGTAGAAGTGAAACATTTCCAAACAATTGTTTGTGTTACTTTGCAGGACTGGCTCTCAGCAAATGAAACCCCCAAATTTACAATATCACATATAGTACAACTGATAAAAATCAATGATTTATGATGTTGCCATATACAAGTAGGCCAAACTAAGTATTTAAAGCTGACGAATACTGTATAAATCAGTCTCTTACCAGTGCCACCCTCACAGTTTTTCCATTTCCCATCAGTGTCATAGTTGCTTGTGGTTGCACACCATGGCCCATTATGGTCTACACTGGTACACTGTGTGTACTGCTTGCCCTTATACACGAAAGGGAAGACACAATCATTGCCGCCACCTATGATGGTAATATCCGGGAAAAACAAAGGACACAGTGTTATGCAAGTAGGTCTCAAAAAATGGGAACGTCGGCAAAAAGTTAATTCATTAACGTCAAACTCATAATTCTATGTAGAGTATACATTACATATGAAGTGACATATTTCAAAAATTCTTTGTGTTACTTTGCATGACTAGCTCACAGGCAATGAAAATCCCAAATGTACAATATCACATAATAGTTCAACTGATAAAAATCAATGATTTTTGACATAGCCATACAGAAGAAGGCCAAACCACGTGTTTAGTGCATATCCTTGAACATACAGTAGTTTTCAGAAAGCCTACATTTCACTATGAAAAGTCCTTGATTGACAATGTTCTACCTTTTTCTATTACATTTTGCAAAGTAACAGATGTCTGGCCAATAGGTTACTTGAGAAGGACCGAATTTTACGCTGCATTTTGTGGAATGTGGTAACCATTTAGGCTTATAACAATATTTTGATGAAACCCCTGAAAAGCTGACACATACTGTATAAATCAGTCTCTTACCAGTGCCACCCCCACAGTTTTTCCATTTCCCATCAGTGTCATAGTTGCTTGTGGTTGCACACCATGCACCATTATGGTCTACACTGGTACACTGTGTGTACTGCTTGCCCTTATACACGAAAGGGAAGACACAATCATTGCCGCCACCTATGATGGTAATATCCGGGAAAAACAAAGGACACAGTGTTATGCAAGTAGGTCTCAAAAAATGGGAACGTCGGCAAAAAGTTAATTCATTAACGTCAAACTCATAATTCTATGTAGAGTATACATTACATATGAAGTGACATATTTCAAAAATTCTTTGTGTTACTTTGCATGACTAGCTCACAGGCAATGAAAATCCCAAATGTACAATATCACATAATAGTTCAACTGATAAAAATCAATGATTTTTGACATAGCCATACAGAAGAAGGCCAAACCACGTGTTTAGTGCATATCCTTGAACATACAGTAGTTTTCAGAAAGCCTACATTTCACTATGAAAAGTCCTTGATTGACAATGTTCTACCTTTTTCTATTACATTTTGCAAAGTAACAGATGTCTGGCCAATAGGTTACTTGAGAAGGACCGAATTTTACGCTGCATTTTGTGGAATGTGGTAACCATTTAGGCTTATAACAATATTTTGATGAAACCCCTGAAAAGCTGACACATACTGTATAAATCAGTCTCTTACCAGTGCCACCCCCACAGTTTTTCCATTTCCCATCAGTGTCATAGTTGCTTGTGGTTGCACACCATGGCCCATTATGGTCTACACTGGTACACTGTGTGTACTGCTTGCCGTTATACACGAAAGGGAAGACACAACCATCGACACCTTTGGTTGTAATATCTGGGAACAACAAAGGACACAGTGTTATGCAGGTAGGTCTCAAAAAATGGGAACGTTGGCAAAAAGTGAATAGGTTACTTCAGAAGAACCGCATTTCTTCACTGCATTTCAGTGGAATATGGTAACCATTTAGGCTTATAACAACATTTTGATAAAACCCTGAAAAGCTGACAAATACTGTATAAATCAGTCTCTTACCAGGGACATCCTCACAGTTTTTCCATTTCCCATCAGTGTCATAGTTGCTTGTGGTTGCACACCATGGCACACCACCATTGTCTACGCCGGTACACTGTGAATACTGCTTGCCACCATACACGAAAGGGAAGACACAATCATTGCCGCCACCTATGATGGTAATATCCGGGAAAAACAAAGGACACAGTGTTATGCAAGTAGGTCTCAAAAAATGGGAACGTCGGCAAAAAGTTAATTCATTAACGTCAAACTCATAATTCTATGTAGAGTATACATTACATATGAAGTGACATATTTCAAAAATTCTTTGTGTTACTTTGCATGACTAGCTCACAGGCAATGAAAATCCCAAATGTACAATATCACATAATAGTTCAACTGATAAAAATCAATGATTTTTGACATAGCCATACAGAAGAAGGCCAAACCACGTGTTTAGTGCATATCCTTGAACATACAGTAGTTTTCAGAAAGCCTACATTTCACTATGAAAAGTCCTTGATTGACAATGTTCTACCTTTTTCTATTACATTTTGCAAAGTAACAGATGTCTGGCCAATAGGTTACTTGAGAAGGACCGAATTTTACGCTGCATTTTGTGGAATGTGGTAACCATTTAGGCTTATAACAATATTTTGATGAAACCCCTGAAAAGCTGACACATACTGTATAAATCAGTCTCTTACCAGTGCCACCCCCACAGTTTTTCCATTTCCCATCAGTGTCATAGTTGCTTGTGGTTGCACACCATGGCCCATTATGGTCTACACTGGTACACTGTGTGTACTGCTTGCCCTTATACACGAAAGGGAAGACACAATCATTGCCGCCACCTATGATGGTAATATCCGGGAAAAACAAAGGACACAGTATTATGTAGGTAGGTCTACAAAATTGGGATATTGACTAAAAGTTGATTCATTTCAATAATTCAATAATGATATGTAAAGGTCAAGCTCATCATTTTATGGACGCTATAAATTACAGTAGAAGTGAAACATTTCCAAACAATTGTTTGTGTTACTTTGCAGGACTGGCTCTCAGCAAATGAAACCCCCAAATTTACAATATCACATATAGTACAACTGATAAAAATCAATGATTTATGATGTTGCCATATACAAGTAGGCCAAACTAAGTATTTAAAGCTGACGAATACTGTATAAATCAGTCTCTTACCAGTGCCACCCTCACAGTTTTTCCATTTCCCATCAGTGTCATAGTTGCTTGTGGTTGCACACCATGGCCCATTATGGTCTACACTGGTACACTGTGTGTACTGCTTGCCCTTATACACGAAAGGGAAGACACAATCATTGCCGCCACCTATGATGGTAATATCCGGGAAAAACAAAGGACACAGTGTTATGCAAGTAGGTCTCAAAAAATGGGAACGTCGGCAAAAAGTTAATTCATTAACGTCAAACTCATAATTCTATGTAGAGTATACATTACATATGAAGTGACATATTTCAAAAATTCTTTGTGTTACTTTGCATGACTAGCTCACAGGCAATGAAAATCCCAAATGTACAATATCACATAATAGTTCAACTGATAAAAATCAATGATTTTTGACATAGCCATACAGAAGAAGGCCAAACCACGTGTTTAGTGCATATCCTTGAACATACAGTAGTTTTCAGAAAGCCTACATTTCACTATGAAAAGTCCTTGATTGACAATGTTCTACCTTTTTCTATTACATTTTGCAAAGTAACAGATGTCTGGCCAATAGGTTACTTGAGAAGGACCGAATTTTACGCTGCATTTTGTGGAATGTGGTAACCATTTAGGCTTATAACAATATTTTGATGAAACCCCTGAAAAGCTGACACATACTGTATAAATCAGTCTCTTACCAGTGCCACCCCCACAGTTTTTCCATTTCCCATCAGTGTCATAGTTGCTTGTGGTTGCACACCATGGCCCATTATGGTCTACACTGGTACACTGTGTGTACTGCTTGCCCTTATACACGAAAGGGAAGACACAATCATTGCCGCCACCTATGATGGTAATATCCGGGAAAAACAAAGGACACAGTATTATGTAGGTAGGTCTACAAAATTGGGATATTGACTAAAAGTTGATTCATTTCAATAATTCAATAATGATATGTAAAGGTCAAGCTCATCATTTTATGGACGCTATAAATTACAGTAGAAGTGAAACATTTCCAAACAATTGTTTGTGTTACTTTGCAGGACTGGCTCTCAGCAAATGAAACCCCCAAATTTACAATATCACATATAGTACAACTGATAAAAATCAATGATTTATGATGTTGCCATATACAAGTAGGCCAAACTAAGTATTTAAAGCTGACGAATACTGTATAAATCAGTCTCTTACCAGTGCCACCCTCACAGTTTTTCCATTTCCCATCAGTGTCATAGTTGCTTGTGGTTGCACACCATGGCCCATTATGGTCTACACTGGTACACTGTGTGTACTGCTTGCCCTTATACACGAAAGGGAAGACACAATCATTGCCGCCACCTATGATGGTAATATCCGGGAAAAACAAAGGACACAGTGTTACGCAAGTAGGTCTCAAAAAATGGGAACGTCGGCAAAAAGTTAATTCATTAACGTCAAACTCATAATTCTATGTAGAGTATACATTACATATGAAGTGACATATTTCAAAAATTCTTTGTGTTACTTTGCATGACTAGCTCACAGGCAATGAAAATCCCAAATGTACAATATCACATAATAGTTCAACTGATAAAAATCAATGATTTTTGACATAGCCATACAGAAGAAGGCCAAACCACGTGTTTAGTGCATATCCTTGAACATACAGTAGTTTTCAGAAAGCCTACATTTCACTATGAAAAGTCCTTGATTGACAATGTTCTACCTTTTTCTATTACATTTTGCAAAGTAACAGATGTCTGGCCAATAGGTTACTTGAGAAGGACCGAATTTTACGCTGCATTTTGTGGAATGTGGTAACCATTTAGGCTTATAACAATATTTTGATGAAACCCCTGAAAAGCTGACACATACTGTATAAATCAGTCTCTTACCAGTGCCACCCCCACAGTTTTTCCATTTCCCATCAGTGTCATAGTTGCTTGTGGTTGCACACCATGGCCCATTATGGTCTACACTGGTACACTGTGTGTACTGCTTGCCCTTATACACGAAAGGGAAGACACAATCATTGCCGCCACCTATGATGGTAATATCCGGGAAAAACAAAGGACACAGTGTTATGCAAGTAGGTCTCAAAAAATGGGAACGTCGGCAAAAAGTTAATTCATTAACGTCAAACTCATAATTCTATGTAGAGTATACATTACATATGAAGTGACATATTTCAAAAATTCTTTGTGTTACTTTGCATGACTAGCTCACAGGCAATGAAAATCCCAAATGTACAATATCACATAATAGTTCAACTGATAAAAATCAATGATTTTTGACATAGCCATACAGAAGAAGGCCAAACCACGTGTTTAGTGCATATCCTTGAACATACAGTAGTTTTCAGAAAGCCTACATTTCACTATGAAAAGTCCTTGATTGACAATGTTCTACCTTTTTCTATTACATTTTGCAAAGTAACAGATGTCTGGCCAATAGGTTACTTGAGAAGGACCGAATTTTACGCTGCATTTTGTGGAATGTGGTAACCATTTAGGCTTATAACAATATTTTGATGAAACCCCTGAAAAGCTGACACATACTGTATAAATCAGTCTCTTACCAGTGCCACCCTCACAGTTTTTCCATTTCCCATCAGTGTCATAGTTGCTTGTGGTTGCACACCATGGCACACCACCATTGTCTACGCCGGTACACTGTGAATACTGCTTGCCACCATACACGAAAGGGAAGACACAATCATTGCCGCCACCTATGATGGTAATATCCGGGAAAAACAAAGGACACAGTGTTATGCAAGTAGGTCTCAAAAAATGGGAACGTCGGCAAAAAGTTAATTCATTAACGTCAAACTCATAATTCTATGTAGAGTATACATTACATATGAAGTGACATATTTCAAAAATTCTTTGTGTTACTTTGCATGACTAGCTCACAGGCAATGAAAATCCCAAATGTACAATATCACATAATAGTTCAACTGATAAAAATCAATGATTTTTGACATAGCCATACAGAAGAAGGCCAAACCACGTGTTTAGTGCATATCCTGGAACATACAGTAGTTTTCAGAAAGCCTACATTTCACTATGAAAAGTCCTTGATTGACAATGTTCTACCTTTTTCTATTACATTTTGCAAAGTAACAGATGTCTGGCCAATAGGTTACTTGAGAAGGACCGAATTTTACGCTGCATTTTGTGGAATGTGGTAACCATTTAGGCTTATAACAATATTTTGATGAAACCCCTGAAAAGCTGACACATACTGTATAAATCAGTCTCTTACCAGTGCCACCCCCACAGTTTTTCCATTTCCCATCAGTGGCAAAGGTGCTTGTGATTGCACACCATGGCCTATCATGGTCTACACTGGTACACTCTGTGTACTGCTTGCCGTTATACACGAAAGGGAAGACACAACCATCGACACCTTTGGTTGTAATATCTGGGAACAACAAAGGACACAGTGTTATGCAGGTAGGTCTCAAAAAATGGGAACGTTGGCAAAAAGTGAATAGGTTACTTCAGAAGAACCGCATTCTTCACTGCATTTCGTGGAATGTGGTAACCATTTAGGCTTATAACAACATTTTGATAAAACCCTGAAAAGCTGACAAATACTGTATAAATCAGTCTCTTACCAGGGACATCCTCACAGTTTTTCCATTTCCCATCAGTGTCATAGTTGCTTGTGGTTGCACACCATGGCACACCACCATTGTCTACGCCGGTACACTGTGAATACTGCTTGCCACCATACACGAAAGGGAAGACACAATCATTGCCGCCACCTATGATGGTAATATCCGGGAAAAACAAAGGACACAGTGTTATGCAAGTAGGTCTCAAAAAATGGGAACGTCGGCAAAAAGTTAATTCATTAACGTCAAACTCATAATTCTATGTAGAGTATACATTACATATGAAGTGACATATTTCAAAAATTCTTTGTGTTACTTTGCATGACTAGCTCACAGGCAATGAAAATCCCAAATGTACAATATCACATAATAGTTCAACTGATAAAAATCAATGATTTTTGACATAGCCATACAGAAGAAGGCCAAACCACGTGTTTAGTGCATATCCTGGAACATACAGTAGTTTTCAGAAAGCCTACATTTCACTATGAAAAGTCCTTGATTGACAATGTTCTACCTTTTTCTATTACATTTTGCAAAGTAACAGATGTCTGGCCAATAGGTTACTTGAGAAGGACCGAATTTTACGCTGCATTTTGTGGAATGTGGTAACCATTTAGGCTTATAACAATATTTTGATGAAACCCCTGAAAAGCTGACACATACTGTATAAATCAGTCTCTTACCAGTGCCACCCCCACAGTTTTTCCATTTCCCATCAGTGGCAAAGGTGCTTGTGATTGCACACCATGGCCTATCATGGTCTACACTGGTACACTCTGTGTACTGCTTGCCCTTATACACAAAAGGGAAGACACAACCATCGACCACTATGGTGGTCATATCCGGGAAAAACAAAGGACACAGTGTTATGCAGGTACAGTAGGTCTCAAAAAATTGGGTAACACTTTGCGGTAAGGGTACATGAATTATCATGAATTCATGCATGATTTCATTCATGATTCATTCGTGATTCATGCATTACTTCATCTCTGAATATCTAATGACTCATCAGGTATTAGCATGAATTCATTGTTTATCATTAATGACCTCCTGCTGAAATAGTAGATGATCTTAAGCATTAATTACTCTTGGTACATCATCATGAGTCATGACTAATTACACATGATCATGATGTTTTTGTTCAAAAGAATTTGATATAATTTGATATAATAAAAGTACTTATTTAGCCTACTTTGGCCTAGTCATACGCCATACGTCAACTAAATTTTACCAATTTAAGCATGTCAACACTTTAGTTGAGGGGGCACAAACATGATGAATTCATCATGATCATGCTAATAATCATGACTCATGCTAATTAATCATGACTTATGATGATGCACCCAGAGTAACTAATACTTAAGATCATGTGCTATTTCAGCAGGAGGTCATTAATGACAAACAATGAATTCATGTTAATTCCTGATAACTCATTAGACTTTCAGAGATGAAGTAATGCATGAATCATGAATTTATCATGAATGATTTCATGCATGAATTCATGATAATTCATGTACCCTTACCGCAAAGTGTTACCAAAAATTGGAATGTTGGCAAAAAATTAATTAATTAACGTCAAAGTCATATTTTTATGTAGGCTATACATTACTATGAAGTGAAATATTTCAAACAATTCTTTGTGTTACTTTGCATGACTAGCTCACAGGAAATGAAAACATCAAAAGTACAATATCACATAATAGTACAACTGATAAAAATCAATGATTTTTTACATAGCCATACAGAAGAAGGCCAAACCACGTGTTTAGTGCATATCCTTGAACATATAGTAGTTTTCAGAAAGCCTACATTTCACTATGAAAAGTCCTTGATTGACAATGTTCTATCTTTTTCTATTACATTTTGCCAAGTAACAGATGTCCGGCCAATAGGTTACTTCAGAAGGACCGCATTTTTCACTGCATTTCGTGGAATGTGGTAACTATTTAGGCTTCTAACAACATATTGATAAAACCCTGAAAGCTGACAAATACTGTATGAATCAGTCTCTTACCAGTGACATCCAGACAGTTTTTCCATTTCCCATCAGTGGCAAAGGTGCTTGTGATTGCACACCATGGCCTATCATGGTCTACACTGGTACACTCTGTGTACTGCTTGCCGTTATACACGAAAGGGAAGACACAACCATCGACACCTTTGGTTGTAATATCTGGGAACAACAAAGGACACAGTGTTATGCAGGTAGGTCTCAAAAAATGGGAACGTTGGCAAAAAGTGAATAGGTTACTTCAGAAGAACCACATTCTTCACTGCATTTCGTGGAATGTGGTAACCATTTAGGCTTATAACAACATTTTGATAAAACCCTGAAAAGCTGACAAATACTGTATAAATCAGTCTCTTACCAGGGACATCCTCACAGTTTTTCCATTTCCCATCAGTGTCATAGTTGCTTGTGGTTGCACACCATGGCACACCACCATTGTCTACGCCGGTACACTGTGAATACTGCTTGCCACCATACACGAAAGGGAAGACACAATCATTGCTGCCACCTATGATGGTAATATCCGGGAAAAACAAAGGACACAGTGTTATGCAAGTAGGTCTCAAAAAATGGGAACGTCGGCAAAAAGTTAATTCATTAACGTCAAACTCATAATTCTATGTAGAGTATACATTACATATGAAGTGACATATTTCAAAAATTCTTTGTGTTACTTTGCATGACTAGCTCACAGGCAATGAAAATCCCAAATGTACAATATCACATAATAGTTCAACTGATAAAAATCAATGATTTTTGACATAGCCATACAGAAGAAGGCCAAACCACGTGTTTAGTGCATATCCTGGAACATACAGTAGTTTTCAGAAAGCCTACATTTCACTATGAAAAGTCCTTGATTGACAATGTTCTACCTTTTTCTATTACATTTTGCAAAGTAACAGATGTCTGGCCAATAGGTTACTTGAGAAGGACCGAATTTTACGCTGCATTTTGTGGAATGTGGTAACCATTTAGGCTTATAACAATATTTTGATGAAACCCCTGAAAAGCTGACACATACTGTATAAATCAGTCTCTTACCAGTGCCACCCCCACAGTTTTTCCATTTCCCATCAGTGGCAAAGGTGCTTGTGATTGCACACCATGGCCTATCATGGTCTACACTGGTACACTCTGTGTACTGCTTGCCGTTATACACGAAAGGGAAGACACATCCATCGACACCTTTGGTTGTAATATCTGGGAACAACAAAGGACACAGTGTTATGCAGGTAGGTCTCAAAAAATGGGAACGTTGGCAAAAAGTGAATAGGTTACTTCAGAAGAACCGCATTCTTCACTGCATTTCGTGGAATGTGGTAACCATTTAGGCTTATAACAACATTTTGATAAAACCCTGAAAAGCTGACAAATACTGTATAAATCAGTCTCTTACCAGGGACATCCTCACAGTTTTTCCATTTCCCATCAGTGTCATAGTTGCTTGTGGTTGCACACCATGGCACACCACCATTGTCTACGCCGGTACACTGTGAATACTGCTTGCCACCATACACGAAAGGGAAGACACAATTTTCGCCATTTGCGGTGGCGGTGCCTGGGAAGAGCAAAGAACACAACGTTATGCAGGTCAGTCTCCAAAAATTGGAATGCGGCAAAAAGTTAATTTATTTCTATCATTCAATGTAAACGTCAAATTCATAATTTTAATATAGGCTATACATTACATTAGAAGTGAAATATTCCAAACAATTACTTGTTACTTTGCATAACTAGCTCACAGCAAATGAAAACCCCAATGTGATATTTACAATATCACATACAGCGTTGTATAAAGTAGGCAACCCAAAAGTCTCACGTGAGGAAAAGTATAGATAGCCAGCCAAAAAAGTACTTTGGTAGAAGTTCAAGTCACCTGCTAGTATATTTATGTAATGAAAGTAAAAGTAGAAGTAATAGTAAACTTGTAATTTACTTTGAAAACTCCCCCTAGGGGTTACACATGGACGGTGTTGTGCAAGATGCTATTAAAAAAAAAGTAATTAGTTACAGTTACTAGTTACTTCCCTGAAAAGCTAACTCCGGTACTGAGTTACTGTATTGTAAAAGTATCTAGTTACTAGGGAAAGTAGAAGCACATTGAATGACAATTGAGTATGATAATGTGCTATATAAATAAACTTGAACTTGAATCACTGCACAATATATAAAATATGTTCAATTTCTAGGCTATGTCAAGAATTTGCCTGCTCCCCTTATCATAGGACTTCAATTTACACCAGCTGGAGGCTATTTTCAGTTATTTATAATAAACCAGTGTATATGCCAGATATCAGCTTTGACACCAAGAAAATACATGTAGGCTAGACCTACGCATCAATATTTGAACACAATAGGGCCTATGCTATCAGGCTAGACATATCTTTTCTTATAGACTAAGCTGAAATTGTGTAGCTCATCTGAAATATTGATACAGATAATTTCTTCATGTTGATAGGCTATGTTATGCATTGTTTGTTGCACAGAGATGATTGGGTGTGAAATGGTCTCACATTGTTGCCTGGGTTGGCCATGTAGTGCTCAAATGCAAGAGGGACGTTCGACAGAGGCTATAATATTAGGCTATCATGTAGGCTATGATATAGACACCCATGGCCTGTGAACACCTTGGGGGAGCTTGGAGACAATAATACAAGTTTGGATATTTTACTTTTAGAAACGGTAGGATCTCAGTTTTAAATTGTTTGATTAGAGCGTTTGAGCAGAGCATTGCTTAGAGTAGACCATGGGATCCCAAACTCCATCAATGTGGGCCTCCCCTCTGAAAATAGTGACACCTCCGCGACCCCCCTCGCCTTCCCGCCACGACAATCATTTGAAATAATGATATTCACTTCAGTTAAGCCACTTATATCGGTACTATACAATGCAATGCACTGAGTTAGCAATAAAAATGACAGCAAAACGGAATCCATTCAGAAGAGCTATAGGTCGGCTGATGGCACTATTGCTAACATGTTACATTATGGCCTCGTTCAGATTGGCATCCCAAATCCGATTTTTTCATATCCAGATTGTATCTAGAATTGATTTCGGGTGGTCTGAACAGCAGAAAACCACATGAATTCCGATTTCTCCGAATCTGTTACGCCCTACATACCCATGTGGTGTCAATTGCGATTCATATCGGATATGCTGCGATCTGAACAGCTTTTCCACATGGGATAAGATTTCACCGTGTCACTTGCGTCATTTGTCACGTGACACAAACATCAACACGTGGAATGCAGATGGACGGAAGTGAGAGATCAATGTTAATTCTCCTTTTAAAAAACAGTGTCGTTTGCTATAACAACGTGTCAGTGCGCCTTATGGATTTGCCGCAAGTTGGAGTTTACCTCGCGTGTGGAAAGCAAGGTTTACCTCGCGTGTGGAAAGCAACGTCAGTGAAAGTTTTCAACCACGCATCAGAAAGGCAACTAACAGCTGTGCTGGACTGCATTGATGCACTGAAATAAAGATGAGTAACTTTATTCTTCCATCTCTGATACTTCCTTGTTACTTGTAGCTGTGTGCTACGGCCCCACTTAACCATCTGAGAGAGAAACAACCAGCATTCTACCCTCCGCGGGTTTGTTTATTATTTGTGGGCATGATGCGTTGGGGTACCATAGTAACCCACGTGGATATGGCAGGTGATTAGCGGACATGGAGATCCGATATGACAAGCAATGTGAACGCGGTCGATAGAGAGATCTGATGTTGATCAGATATGCTAAAAATCAGATTTGGAGTGCAGTCTGAACATAGCCTATGAAGTTTGGTGCAATGCACATAGGGATCAGTAATACTTTCCACTATCCAAAACATTTATCATCTGACATCTCTTCTATGATTATTTCAATTTTATAATATTAGCATAGCCTAACCTTAGAAAAAAAAATAGATTGTTCTAAAATGAAATTGTTTTTTCTTTCTTTTTTAAGACAACCTTCCGGGCCTCCCCTCAAATCAGGGGGAGGCCCGCCTCACAGTTTGGGAACCTCTGGAGTAGACTGACTAACACACGCTTGTCCCCCGAGAGACTGAGCTGAGGAGGAGCTTATTTTTGATGTAACGTCACCGAACTGTTTAACAAACCTAAACGTGAGTATCACCAGAGCCCGTTTACGGCGAGCCATGGCACTCCCTATTAACGCCATTCAACCTGCAATTCCAATTGCAAATCCGCTAGGGGCGATCACGAGTCAGTGGAAAATCAATGGGCACCTATGAGGTATAAGGCTAAATGTATAATTTTCACATATTTAGGGACAACATATCACAGATTGCATTTTATTTTAAGCAACTTTGACATGGATGTCAATCAAAATGAAATGTATTAATACATATGACCATTACGTTTTTCATCTGAGAGCAGTTTTTTTCCCCTGACTCACTAGCATTCTGCTACTCTATTCTGGTGAATGGCCATAGGGAATGACTTGCTATGCCACGTGACAGACACTTTGGAAGGGACAAAAAATGCTAAAAATATTATGTGTGGACTGAGAATTAAGTCAAATTACTCTGAACCGCATGCATGAATGCATTTATTCAAGAAAAAATTGTATCTAAAGAAATACAGCATTTATGGGTGCAGCTGCATAGAACCCAATTCATTCTTCACTCAGAGCCGTATATAGAGAGAGTTCGGCCAATTGGAATTTTGGTCGCCATTGTGTAACCCACGATTATAACGTAGTCCTATGAGACGTCGGACTAAAATAATCATTTCTAGCTTTCACAGGGTAATACGTGCAATTATGACTTCAGAAAACATGAAAACAATTCATAACTAAATAAACCTGTATCTAATTTCTCCAGGAAAATATCTATAAACGATGGGAAATGTAATTTTGTCCAGACCGAGCCTGGCTGCATTTTGCCTTTAGTTCTTCCGTGTAGTGACGTAAATTGCCATGACAACGACTCAGGCTAGGACTGTGGGAAGTGAACTAGCATGAATTAGCATGGACTTGAACCGAATTCAACACAATCATTTAACGGCATGATAGTAAATCTATTTCAGTAATATTCATTTGTGGAGTGATCCAACATGTGTCCCAAGACATTATGGTTAGTGTGTGTGTTTGTTATGATCATTCTCGAAACGAAACTAGTTCGTTTATCCAGGTCGAGGTTCAGTAGGGGAGATCAGGGACGAATGAAACAGTTTTTGAACGTAGTTTACTAAAAGTTTGTGCAAGACTGACATCTAATGTTTTGTCAATAGCATCCCACATCTGTCCTCTATTGAATGCAGTTGAGTTTATGATCTTAGACGAAACCGTTCAAAAATAATTTGCTTAAAAGATGAGACATGCATCCTGTAAAACTTTTCAGCTGTTGCAGCTGTTGACGTTACTATCCATGTGGCAGCTGTAAAGTAACACATTGCTACGAAAACGGGTGTTGCGTATTCATGAAGGACAGACTTGGCGTGTGTTACCTTTATTCTGCCAAATAAACGCGATTAAGTCTGGAGCTCCACGTTTAGTGTACGAGACCGAGACGTTAGGAAGGGTTACAACATGGTGTTCAAAAAACACGTGACGTCCTCTGGGCCAATCAGAGAACAGAACCAAGTCGAGAAAAAACATCGCGAGTTGTCCGAACTCTCTCTATATACGGCTCTGTCTTCACTGACTCGCGCGCGCCATCTAGGCGCAGTACCACCGGATGTAAAAGGGGAGTGCTAATTCTTCCCTATTAAAAGTTCTCTGGTATCACGATTTCAGTTCATTTTCAATGGAGCACGTCAAATCATCCCGCAAAGCATTTTGGGAAGGTAGCGCGTTCATCCGTCACGTCAAAAGTTGGGCTCGGCTGAACAATATGCAAATGAAGCGGGCAAACGCAGCCTTATTGGTGATGAGAAATCAGCGAGTAGGCCTATGAAAAGAATGTGCACGTCCACACGTCACCCATGCACTTATGTCAGACGCATCTACTGGCCTGAAAAAGTTAGCGCGCAAGTAGTAAAGTGAAGCATTCCATTGACGATATCGGGAACGGTGTTATGACTGTGGAAACAGTAATTAATTTGATAACTCTTTACTGCAAAAATAACGCCGTTCCGTTATTAGCAAGGGCGTCGCCGTAATAGAATGTGAGTGGGACGGGACCCCCTCAGATTTCAAAATTTTACGTTTGGACCCACCCAGATTTGATGACAAAATTATCCAGCAGAGTTTCTAATCTATCGCGAATCCATTCCACTTCAAAGCGCTGAAAATCCACTCGCGATTTGCATTATCAACAACACCTCCCTGCATGCAATCGTCTGTCCATTCCACTCCCGACTGGCACACCCATTCTTCTCTACCATGCCACTCGCTGATTTTTAATTGTACCGAAATTATAAGGCCATCATTGCAATCTACATGAACTGGCCTTTCCAACAGTGCTACTATTTAGTTTCTGTGATGAACACATTACGAGATAATTGGCGATGAATTTATGCCAAAATTATGGTCACCAATACAGTTCTGCGTCTATGTCATACATTGTTCTCTGTGTGATATCTCACGGGTTCTTAACTTAACTATGGCAAAACACATATCAAAAGAAACAGCAGATCCTACAGATTACAATGATGCATAGCAATCGTCTTTGTGATTAGCGGTTCCCGAGTAATGTTGAAATCTATAACATTTCTGCATTGTCTTCAATGCTGTCATCCTAAAGTAGATGAATCCTTTTCATAGTGAAAGTTGTTTTTAGCTCCCTGTTCGTCAGGACTAACATTTAAGTAACTGTTTGTCAGGACATGTGCTAGAAATGTTGTCTCATGATCCAAAATAGTGATAGATTATATTTAACATTCATAACATAGGCCTATTTAATAATTAATGAAATATTGTCAGCACACCTCCCTGCATGCAATCGTCTGTCCGGGCACACCCATTCTTCTCTGCCATGCTACTCGCTGAGTTTTAATTGTACCGAAATTAGCAGGGCATCATTGCAATCTACATGAACTGGCCTTTCCAATAGCACTAGTAGTTTCTGCGATGAACGCATTACCAGATAATTAGCGAGGAATTTATGTCAAAATTATGGTCACCAATACAGTTCTGCGTCTATGTCATACATTGTTCTCTGTGTGATATCTCACGGGTTCTTAACTTAACTATGGCAAAACACATATCAAAAGAAACAGCAGAGTAATCCTATATTGAAATCTATAACATTTCTGCATTGTCTTCAATGCTGTCATCCCAAAATAGATGAATCCTTTTCATAGTGAAAGTCGTTTTTAGCTCCCTGTTCGTCAGGACTAACATTTAACTTACTGTTTGTCAGGACAGGTGCTAGAAATGTTGTTTCAAGATCCAAAATAGTAATAGATTAATATTCATAACATTAATTAATAATAATTAATGAAATATTGTCAGCACATACAGTAGGCTTTATTGTTGCAAATTACAAAGTCTTATAGAATACCTTTATCATGATTCTTATATCACCATATTCCAGACAATCTCCTATATTGAAAAGTGAAAAGATATTTGTTCTAGTATGCTAGGCATTCAATGATGAGATATAGGCCTAGGCCTAATATTGAATAAGCCTATCACATCTTTAGATTAAAAAACACGCTAAATAATTTTAAAGGAAATGTGCAGGTCCCTGTTAGGCCTAAATAAACATAAATAAATAAATAAATAAATAAATAAATAAATAGGCTAGAATACCATTGAGATAATGTTGACAGTAGTGGCCCCCCAGCTCATTTATGTTTGAGACCCCTGATCTGAAATATGCTATTGTTGATAGGGAAAATGACCAATAGTCAATCCATCTCAATCTCAATGAGAGTGAGTCAAAGGCAGGCTCAACATGCAGGAAAATAATTGTGAAAAGTGTTGATTTTTGTTGGCAAAATTTTCTATTAAAAATACACCAGAATGCAGGAAATTGCATCTAATATATTAAAAATTTTCTGGGGGAGGACCCACAGACCCCCCACCAGTTGGTCCCCCCCACATTACAAAAGCTGGTGACGCCCCTGGTTATTACCAACGCTGCACATGGATGGATTATTGTGTGAGGAGGTTGGAAAGTTTGACAGACCAGTGCAAAATGATGCAGCATAATGCTAGGTCTAACTTAACCTGATATCAATGTAAGCTGGTGTCACAAAGGCAGCATTGCACTACATTTACATCTAATATTTTAATGGAATTACAGGGCAGTGTTCTGAGCATAGGGCAGTAAGGCATTGATATTAGACCAGGGACCAGTTCTCCAAGGACCCCCTTTGGATCGCAACTAAACTTTTTGCTGTTTATTCTTTCAGGTGCTTTGTGAGATGCAGGAAAGTTACACTGTATATTTCTATTATTTCCATTCCATTGTTTCCATTTTAAAGTAATTGCAATTCTCATTCTGAGGCCCCGTTTACATGTAGGGTTTTACACGTTTACAAGGTACTGTATTCAGGGAATGCATGACAGGATAGGCCTATGTGTCATAGGCACATTACAGGATAGGCCTATGTGTCATAAAAGCCCCATCAAGTCACATCAAATACAGATCCCATGATTCTTACCAGAGATTACTGTCACTGCTATCAGGAATATGAGTTGTTTGGAATCCATGGCTACAAGCAAAGCATCACAATGTATTTATCAGTCAGTCGGCTACTTGAACAGTGATTTTAAATACTAAAACAGACATACATGCACCATTCAATATATCTCTCAATGACATGCAAGTTTAATTACTAAAGTATATGGGGTGTGTAATATTCAGAATATGATGGTACTGAAAATGCTCACTGATTGCCATTTCATTGAGATGTAGCCTATGTATTGATTTGTACATGTAGATCTGTTACAGTACACTTTAATATTCAAACTTGCATTTCATTGAGAGATGTATTGAATAGTGATTTTGTATTGACTATGAAGGTTACTGGTATATTAGCCACATCCATCTATCAACCACAGTTTACTAAACATTATAGTCTATTGAATCAGAATCAGATGGTGATTTCATGAGAAAAAAGAATTAAAGGAAAATTCCAGTTCCCCAATTCCATCCCCTTTTTCTGGGGTGTCTAGGATGAAATAGAAAGATCAACACTAAAATTTTGATGATTGGTCCAGTCTCATCTATTGGCTCATTTAGAATCCCCCCTGTATGCTTCAGAAAAGCTTGCTAAGTGCATGCTTAATTATGTCCAAAACATGCTGAAACAGTCTGTTTTTTTTGTTGTTGTTGTTGTTGTTTTTTTAATCCTACTCACTGAGTGCCCAGTGCTGTCCTATGATGTTCCAAAAAAAGTATCGTAGCGAAATACTGTTTGTCATCTTTCATGTGGTATTTTGAACATTATTGAACCATGTTTTGGCATAGTGAACATAATGGTAAATAAAACTGGATAATACTTGTTTTGGAACATCAATAGACACCACTAGGTTTAAAGACATTATCGCAGGGCCAGTTCTAGGCATAGACAAACTAGGCGGTCGCCTAGGGCACCAAATATCAGGGGGGCATCGCAATACATTTCTTACCTTTTTCTTCATTTTTTTCTCTTATATTTTTTAGAAAAGGGAGGACAAAACTCAAAACTGGCCCAGGGCACCAAAAAGGCTAGAACCGGCCCTGCATTACCGTATGCCATTCTGAAGCAAATGGGGGATTCTACCATTCTAAATTAGCCAAATAGCCGAGAGAGGACCAATCTTCAAAATTGTTTGGACTAGGGTTAGCCCAAGTGTTCTATTTCGTTATAGACACCCCAGTGCATTTTTACAGCCCCACTTGTACTACTTTAGTCAAATTTCAAGAAGAGCTCTATTGCTTAAAGGAATTATCCAGAGTGAATCAACAGATAGCTCTGCTGTTTTACAGTGTTAAGTGCTATTGATAGTCACGACAACAACTGAATTTTGTGCAGCGCAGACCAAGATGCATTGAATCACTCTGGATTATTGCCTTAAGTTACTTGATACTAGCGAGTAGCCTGCTGAAGACACAAGAAATTTTGGTCCAACTCATCGGTTTCCTTGAACAGAGAATTAGCACTGACAACTACACCATGGGGGCAGAATTTTGAATTGTATTAGGCCTATCTTAACATGCTCCAAATGTCACCACAAAGTATGAAACATCAACCGACGCCTTACCAGTGTGTATGACTACAAATGACAAAAAAGTGGTTAAAACAACATTTGCAAACAGCCACATATTGTTTGTTTACAATCGATTTTGTAAACACTAACGGATGCCAACTAGCGTAGGCTTGAATGCCAACTAGCGTAGTGCTTGAAAATCCTCACAACCCAATAATTGATAAACTGCTTTCAACTGCTATAGTAAAAACTTGGATTTTAGCTCAGTGATAAGAGCATTCAAGACCCGAGTGCAGTGAGAATGGCTTTGGCTTCAACTGCATGCGTAAATCGGTTAACTTTCCGGGCTAATTCTGTGTTCAAAGAAACCTATATGAGTTGGATCAAATTTTCTCGTATCTTCAGTACTGGCTAGTCTCAAGTAGCTAGCAAAATGCCCTGCCCATACATCTGTTGTTGAAACTTGAACTTGAAAGGACTGAATTTGTCCTTTAATTAATTTTCCAAAAGCAGTGTACAGTATTAGCATTGTTTAAAAATCAGTAAATATCATTTAACAGTCAAATAAATATCAAGAGAATATCATAAAGAATTTGTACATACCTTTGACTCCAAACCAATGGACTTCACTGAAACAGTTCTGACACAGGACTTTCTTAAATACGTTCACTTGCTCTGCTATTAGACTATCTAAACAATGTGAAACAGGATCTGTTTGACTTCTTAAGCTTTGATTGGGAAGAGCGCATTACCATTGAACAAGCCACTAGGGTGTCCCACCAAGGTCACCCTCACAAAGTCTGTTTCCAATTGTTTGGGCAGAGAAATTCACATCAGTGGCCTTCTGGAGGGCATTCTGTAGGGTATGGGCATTATTCAACCTGTTCCTCCACGCACATAGGTGCGGACATCGGTCCTGCTGGTGAAGGACCTATTACAGCCCTGTCCAACTCTCAGAGTAACTCCCTGACACCTGAAATGTGCTGAAGTGTTTTTTGTTTTGTTTTTGTTTTTTTCTTTTCATACAACCATACAATACTTCAATCAATGCCCATGGCGTGCTAAAATACAAAATACAAAATAAATTAAAGAGAGGAATGCAATTTGTGCCGTCTGGCTTAACCGGACTTTTACATCTACAGAGTGGAAGCGAGGTTGACTGATTGGGGTGGCAGATCGGATGAACTCCACTTTGCTCCCATATACATGAACTACCACTACATATCTTGCTCCTTGAAGAATAGAATTGACCTCCATATGACCAGATCATTATCAAAGAGGTTTAAATGCAATCATGAAATACCCAATAAAAAATTTGAGTAGTGTATAAAGTGCTTGTGGAATCCCTGGGGTGCACACACAAGAAAACAAATGAAAACAAGCAAAAAAAAAAATCATTCGTTGCTGTACAGATTATGTTTATTGTTAGAACATCATGTAACAATGTCTGCCTTCAACCTAAATCAAATTTTTATTTGTCACATACAATTGTACATTGTATAGTGAAATGCTTGGTCACATTGACAATGTCTGTGTCCTTCAATGGAAAAAAATAACAATGAACAAAAAATAGTTTAAACAGTTAATGAAAAATAATAATTAAAGTTTATACAAGAATGGTCATTATGATTTGTGGTCATTTCGTGGTCCTAAATAATAACAAGTGATATTTAGTCTGGAGACCCACTTATAGCTTTTCTTGTAGCGGAAGTGTAGTTTACGATGGTCCAGAGCTGTCTAATGGACACCTGCCAATTCCAGATCTGTTTGGTCGATATGCAAAAGGCTTTGATCTCAAACTCGAAAATAATGTTATTTCAAATGACAGTTGCTCCCTCTTAGTAACTATTTGAGCACGCTGATCAAGTTGTTTGTCGGCGTTTAAATGGGTGTGATATGAAAAGCATATTTACATTTCTTGAGAACACTGAATGATCCAGTCACGTCAATCAAAATTTTAATTGGTGTATCTTGCATGTTGGAAACCTACCACCAAAGATTCTAGGTAGCCTAGTCATGCCCCTCCCCTTGGTCTATGCTTCGCTTCATACAAGGGTCTTAGATCCCGTCTATGAAGAAATAGACAACGGGGAAAACAGAGACTCTATAGAAGTTCAAAACGATTGAATTTGATTTCACCCAATCGCTAAAGTTTAGGCATTTGTTTGTGAAAAAATTGTTTTCAGTTTCAGAATCCTCTACTCCAGGGGTGGGCAATTATTTTGGCCGAAGGGCCACATTGGGTTTTAGATTTTGACTAACAGGCAAATTGGCAAGTCTCAAACCAGTAATCCCACTTTCTTCAGAGGGCATGTTGACATACAGAGTTAAATCAGGCCTATAATCTAAGTCACCTTGGCTAAAGGAGAAATTATTCTATTTTGGGAAGGCTCCATGGGCCGGATTAAATAGCTCAACGGGCCGCATGTGGCCCCATGTGGAACATGCCAATAATGGAAAATATATTGCTGTTGGAAAATCTTGGGGACCATGGTGCTGTGGGAACATAGGACCTAATTTTCAAAATATTCTGTGAAGAAAAAATGGTAACACTTTATTTTAAGGTTCACATATTAGCCACCAATACATACCTAATTTATGCCTGTATTAATGAATTGTAAGGTATGTGTTAGGCAACATTAATCATTTGTTAGGCATGTATTCACAAATGTCTTGTTCATGACTAATTAGGCCTTTATTCTTGATATAATCTTAATAATGCCCTTATAAGCCTTGATCTCTACTTACTAAGAAGTAGTACTTACCAAAATAGAATATGTGTAACCCAGTTTGAATAAATCCAGAATAGTGGAAGAACACTTGTAGAATAAGCAAGTATATCAAATATATCAGCAACCTGGGCAGTGAGATACAACAATGACGTTGAGCTACAATAAGCTACTTGCTTATTCTACAAGTGTTCTTCCACTATTCTGGATTTATTCCGACAGTATACTAGTGGGTTATACATGTTCTATTTTGGTACTACTACTTAGTAAGTAGAGATCAAGGCTTATAAAGGGCATTATTAGGATTATATCAGTAATTAGTCATGAACAAGAAATTTGTGAATACACGCCTAAGAAATGATTAAAGTTGCCTAACATATGTCTTACAAGTTACTAATACAGGCATTAATTAGGTATGTATTAGTGGCTAATATGTGAACACATGTGAAGTGTTACTGAAAAAATTCCTAAGAAATGTGGGAAATAGAGCTGTGGGAACATGGGACTGACCCCTGTTAAACAGTTCGGTGACGTTACATCAAAAATAATATGACAGCTCCTCCTCAGCTCCGTCTCTCTGAGGGACAAGCATGTTGTGTTGGTCTACTCACGCAATATGCTCTCCTCAAACGCTTTAATAAAACAATTTAAAACTGAGATTCTACTGTTTCTAAAAGTGAATCTATATATGTATATCATAGCCAGTGTTATATAAGTAAAAATACTTAAGTACTGTTCTTAATTGTGTTTTTAGAGTATCAATAACTTGAGTTGTTAAAAATCTGTCAACTTTTAATTTTACTTCATTACATTTCCTGAGAAAATTCCATACTTTTACTCCACTACATTTTCAATTGGCAGTATAGTTACAAAGTATCAGCTGAAACTGAGTTACTGCAACAAGGTTTGTAGCCCACTAGAGATGCCAATTTGTCAGTGAACAAGTGCAAACAAATTCTTCTATCAGAGGGGGTTGAAGCGGAGCAGATCCTTACGAATACAGTGTAAATCAATCCATAGCCTATTTGTTCACTGAATGCCCTCAGGAAAAAGACTGACAAAATGTTGAACATTGTAGTGTGTTGGCAACTAACCCTAACTAAATAAGGCATAGAAACTCAGTTTCATATTCCTATGCCCCATTTAGTTAACATTAGTTGACAGTGTGCTATTATGCCTATGTTGTACAAAATGTTATATTTTTTTTTAGCCTACTTGTACTTTTACTTTCACTTCTTAAGTACATCTAGATTTAGATTACTTCTCATACTTGAGTACAGTAGAGACAAGATACTTTTATACTTTTACTTGAGTAACAAGTAAGGTGACTTTTTTGGCTGGGTAGTGGGTATCTATACTTTTCCTCAAGTGGGACACAACACTGATCATAGCCTATGTCAAACTTGTCCCTCTTGCATTTGAGCACTACATGGCCAACCCAGACAACAATGTGCTGAAGGTCTGAGACCATTTCACACCCATTCACCTGAATAAAAAAAAATGCACAAAAATAACCTGTCAACATGAAGAAATTATTCGTATCAATATTTCAGATAATTAAGCTACACAATTTCAGCCTAATAGCTATAGGTTTAATAACTGAAAATAGTCTCCAGTTACTGTAATTTGAAGTCCTAGAGGAACAGGAAAATCCTTGACATAGCCTAGAATTTTAAATATTGTGCAGTAATTGCTTAAGTTACTTTCCCTAGTACTAGTTCCCTAGTACTAGGTATTTTTACAATAGCGTAACTCAGTTACTAACAGAGTTAGTTTTTCGGGAAAGTAACTAGTAACTGTCACTAATTACTTTTTTATAGCGTCTTGCACAACACTGGATACCATAGTCAATGATAGATTCAGCAGTTGTTCTATAAACAAAGCTGATCCTTTGATTACCACTATGTGATCATAAACTGATCACTCGACCTAATATCTGGGTTCAGTTTCTGTTCGAATATAGCCCATAACTTTTGACATGAGGAATACATTTCTTATCTAACAAATCTGGAAATGGCTTATGATTGGCGTGCGAGGCAGTGTGACCATCTTTAGTGAGCCTAAGGGGATTAGCTCAGTCCCAGAAATCAAGACACTTTTTTTTTTTTTTTTTTTGCAAAAAAATCAGATCCTACAGTTATGCTTCATTGTACATTTTGGAAGCTTGGTATGGGTATATCTGATTCTACCCGGAAATTTGGTATCAAATTAAACTAGACAACCATGTGAATTCACTGGTGCCACTTGTGATGTGCTGCTCGACAGTACAGGGTTCAATGTTCAGTTTGAAGATCATCATATTTGTCAGGGACTATCTTTATCTGGTGGCTTAATTGGCTGCAGGAATATGATGCAGCCTTATTGCACCTTCATTCTTCTTTGAGCAATACACTAGGAATGAAATATTAAAATGCATGCTTTCAACCTTTTTATTTATTTTTTTTCCTTTTGATTCTAAAGCTATTGGAAGTCATAGACCTATAGGTGGCACAGGTAATAACTGAAACTACAGCTTAAAAGTATGATAATTACCCTGAAAGGCAAAGAGCCTACCTTGCTCAAGAATCTAAGGCATGGATAGTGAACTGATCTACTGGGAAGAATCTAGATGGAATTTTCTACAATTCCATTTCAAGAATGAAGCCTATGTTTGATTTACAGAGAGCCAATAACAACTACAGTAGCAAAGAGTCTAATGCTCCTAGAGTGAAGTTTTCCCTTATCATTCACATTTCACCAGAGCATTAACACTCCAAAATAAACAATCTTTTCTCATACAGTAGGCCTTGTATTATCCTTACTTACTATTACCATGGAGCTGAACATATCATTCAAGCAGGGCTGTCATCCTCAGTATTGCCAGTATTGCCCCAGCAATACTACTTTTTAGTACAACATCAAACTTCTAATCTCACACAAGTGCTAAAGTAATAGGATAATTTAAAAAATATAGCCTAGGCTATATGTAATAACCTGTTAAAATGTACCAAAATGCAGGAAAAAACATCTAACTATTCCAAAATTTTCTGGGGGAGTACCCCCAGGCCCACCGGTAAGTCTACCCTACTTTATCAAATAATATACCATCTTTGATTCACAACTGCTGGGTAGACCTATTCTGTGACATTAGCAATATGATGTCCATGAAAAACCCAATTCCTCCTCCACCAGTATGACCAGCATTTATAATGAGACTACTGTACGTCTAAAACATTTTAGGCTAATCACCATGAAAATTTGCCAATACTACTTTAAAACATGTGATGGCACCTTTGCATACAAGTTTTTACAAACATTATTTAGATCTTATGAAGTGACAACATTACGGGGGCTGCGAGTCAGTGCTTGTGGTTGGATCGATTTCGTAGCTTAGTTAGTTAGTTTAGTTTATTTTGGATCCCCATTAGCTGATGCCCAAGGCATCAGCTACTCTTCCTGGGGTCCACACATGTATCACATAAAAGGTTAAAATACACAGACACATAAATTAAGTCAACACACAAGACAAGACAACAGGTTAAAGAAAACCAGTCAACACAGACACAGACAACTCATACACAGACCCATGAATTACAGAAAGTCAACACACAGAACAACAGGTTTAAAGAAAATCAGGTAACACAAAACACAAAACATATAACTAACAAAACAAAAAGAGACACACACACAAAAAAAAAGGATCAATAGGACAGAAATGGAATTCATTATGCATACAGTATATAAGATTAACCTGAATGATACATTCAGTATTATGATTCACTGATGACAGCCATAAGATATTGCTTCACTTGCTTTTTAAACCTAACCTTATTTTGAATTTTTGAAATTCGATCAGGAAGCAAGTTCCATTCACCCATTGCTCTACATAGTACTGTTCGTTGTTTTGAGCATGTCTTAATCGTTGGTATGGTATAATTGCCACTAGTTGCATGTCTAGTGGGATATGTATGTACACTAGAGCTTGGTGTAAGCTGTCTACTCAAACACTTAGGGTTGTTCAGTGTATTAATGTTTTTTATGAAGCAGATAAGTGATGCTCTGAGCCTGGCCTCAACCTTCATCCAGGAGAGTTGGTCATGCATAGTATTTACCCTGGCTCTTGGTGTGCATTTAAGGGCAAGCCTAGCCGCTCTATTTTGTACCCGTTGCAGCTTCCCTAGGTTCATTTTTGTGGTTCCTGACCAAACCACTGAGCAGTAATCTAAATGTGCCAGCACAATGGTCTGCAGGACTTGTTTGGTTAGGTAAGGTGTTAGATAAGACGAGCATCTTCTGACTATGGATATGTTCCTCCCCATCCTTTGTGCCAGTAAATCAATATGCCTTGACCATGATAGTTTACAGTCTAATGTTACCCCCAAAAGTTTTGTTTCCTGTACTTGCTCAATAGCAGCATTGTTCAGTACAAGATTCAACTGTGGTTTGGATCTTAATGAATGTTTTGTTCCAAATACAATACTCTTAGTTTTTGCTATGTTCAAAACAAGTCTATTATCTGAGACCCATTTAAATACCATCTGTAACTCTTTGTTAAGGGCTAAGGTGATTTCATCTACTGTTCGTGCAGACATATATAATGTTGAATCATCTGCATACATGGACACACATGCGTTTTTACAAACGAGTGGGAGATCGTTTGTAAAGATTGAGAAGAGCAGTGGTCCTAGTGAGGAACCCTGTGGAATTCCACATTCTATCTGTCTTGCACTTGATAGGCTTCCATTAAAAAAAACTTTCTGTGTCCTATTAGTTAAGTAACTTTCAATCCATGCTAACGCTGATGAATTAAAGCCATAACATTTAAGTTTTTTTAATAGTAAACTGTGATCAATAACATCGAAGGCAGCACTAAAATCTAATAGAACTGCTCCTACAATATTCTGTTGATCAATGTCTTTTAACCAATCATCTGTCATTTGGGTAAGCGCTGTGGAAGTGGAGTGACCTTCTCTATAAGCATGTTGGTAATCGCTTGTCAAGTTGTTTAATGAGAAGTAACTTTGTATCTGATTAAACACAATTTTTTCCAACAGTTTGCCTAAAGCAGGTAACAAGCTGATTGGTCTGCTGTTTGAGCCAGTAAAGGCAGCACATGCATTTTTAGGGAGAGGAATCACTTTAGCCTCTTTCCAAATTTGAGGACACATATTACAGTCAAGACTAAGGTTAAAAATATGACATATGGGAGAAGCAATATCATCTGCTACAATCTTTAATAGCTTTCCATCCAAGTTGTCAGTACCAGGAGGTTTCTCCTCTTTGATAGACAATAACAGTTTTCTTACTTCTTCTATAGACACTTTGCAGAATTCAAAAGAGCAATTCTTGTTGCACATTATTTTATCCTGTATACATGAATATAGTGGCTCAGTTTGTGATATTACCATTTCTTGTCTCAATTTACAGACTTTGCTAATAAAATAATCATTGAAGTAGTTAGCAATATCTACAGGTTTAGTTATAAAAGACTCACCCACTTCAATAAAAGATGGAGTCGGGCTGCTCTTTCTGCCCATGATGTCATTTAAAGTGCTCCATAACTTCTTTCCATCATGTTTTATAGTACTTATCTTTGATTCATAGTATATTTTTTTCTTCTTTTTATTGAGTTTGGTGGCATAATTCCTTAATTTGCGATATGCTTGCCAGTCAGATATAGAGCCTGATCTTTTTGCTACTTCCTTTGCATTACCTCTTTGAGCCATACATTCCTTTAATTCATTATCAACCCAAGGAGCCTTAACCGCTCTAACCGTAAGCCTCTTGACAGGTGCATGTTTATCCATGACAGGAACCAACAGTTCAGAAAATACATTAAGTGCAGTGTCTGGGTCTCTCTGTATACTAACATCTGACCAACAAATCTTTTTGACATCATTCACATATGCATCACAGCAGAAATTCCTGTATGATCTCTTGTGTATGATTTTTGGCCCGGCCTTTGGAACTTTCGCCCTCCTACATATGCCCACCAAATTATGGTCACTGAAACCAATGGAAATAGATATGGCTTTTGAGCAGAGTTCAACAGCATTGGTATAAATGTGATCAATGCATGTAGATGACACAGTTCCTGTCTTGTTAGTGGACACCCTAGTGGGTTGGTCAATAACCTGGACCAGATTGCAAACACTGGTGGTGCTAAGGATTTTCTTTTTCAGGGGACAGCTTGCTGCTAGAAAATTTATGTTTAGGTCTCCCAATACATAAATTTCTCTATTTTCATCACATGCTCTTTCAAACATTTCACATAAAGTATCAAGATACTGATTGCTAGAGCTTGGTGGCCTATAGCAGGCTCCTATCAGTATAGGTTTTAGGTGAGGTAGGTGAACCTGTAACCACAGCATTTCCACTGCGCATGACATTAAGTCAATTCTGATCTTAACAGGAATGTGATTTTGAATATACATTGCTACTCCACCCCCATATATGTCCCTATCCTTTCTATAAATGCTGTACCCTTGTATCTGCACTGTAGCATCATCAAAAGTGTTATCTAAATGCGTTTCAGAGATGGCCAAAATATGGATTTTCTCAGTCATTAAAAGGTTTTCAATGTCTTGTACTTTGTTTCTTAGACTGCATATATTCACATGCGCTATTTTTAATCCTTTCTGAGGAAATATTGACATTGACATGAGTAGGAAAAACGGTAACGTTACAGTCCAAAGTTTATGTTATGCGTAGCACAGAAGTTAACGTTACGAACCCATGTTCTTGGCTGGTAGCTGATTGTTTTGATTAAAAATGCGTAAATCTAAGTTTTGGAAAGCATGATGTTCAAATCAGCTCATCGCCTTTAAGAGCAGGTTTGTCCCGGTCAGTAGCAGACTTTTTTTCTGTGTCTGTGTATAATAGCATCTGACGAATGACCAGGTTTGTCCCGGTCAGTATAGCGGACCGTTTTTTCTGCATCTGTTAATAGCATCTGTGGCACTTTGCATCACCAGACAACACCTGTTTTTACATCGACACGCCTACAAGGGTGCAAAGTCATCTCCTATTTAGCCAAAGTGAATTTCTTGACATAAAACAAACTATGGCCATATTCACACAGAATAACAATTAAAGCTTCTCAGCCCTTGAACTTACACTCTTTCAGAAAAACCTTCTTCATGCTGCTATGACAGCAGCTAAGAAGTCACTAGTTAGCCAGTGGAACCCCCCCCCACACACACACACACACACACTTGATGTGTAGGCGTTTTATGGGCTCTTAGTCCGCTTGACATTACCTCACTGGAGCTGTCAACTGCTTGGATAAATGATGCTAGAAGCCAAACTTTGGAATGCTGCTTTTTAACAGGTTAAAGCTTTTATTTCTGACAATTTGGTCTACCAATTACCATTTATATATTCTTATTATTCTTATTCTTATTCTTATTCTTATTCTTATTTATTGTTATTGTTCACTTTATAACATGCCTCTGTTTATTTTGGAGCATGGTGCAGTATATGGTATGGCTTAATATGTGGGGCCTTTGTACGTATTTATAGACTTATCTAAGTGTTTGTCAATCAAAGTTTATCACAGGGTTTCTGGAGGGGTGGGGGGAAGCTTTTGGGAGATTTTTTTAATTGTACTTGTGCATCTGATTTATTCTTTCCTATAAAAAAGTGCATTAAAAGTACATTCAATTGTAAGATGTCCCTCTTTTACTTCAGATAATTAATTTTTACTGAGCTAATATTATCAGCGTCTGAAGTGCATTTTACTAGGGCCTTACCATCTTTGCAATTATTTGAGTGACAACATTATTGAGCTAATATTATCAGCGTCTGAAAGCATTATTGTTTGTATTTAGCAAAGACTGATCTTATGACACACAGTAACTCAGTAAACTGGTTGTTTGGGCTTGTGTCTTAGAAAAGCATATTTGTCTTTCCCATGAACTGTAAATAATCTAGGCTTCGTGACGCTTGTGGATGCCCATTAATTATTTGTCATTGATCCAATACAGCCTCATACAGTGTGTGTGATTGTAAACATTTGCATGTCCACAGTATCCCCCAGTCCAGTCTAGTGTCTTAACTGATTAATGTATGATCAGAGAGGGTTGACGGCGCTTTGGTATGGCACTTCAAGATATTTATATAATGTTTTAATTATGACCAAGTCAAGGTGTACAAATTCCGTTAAGAAATACCCTGCATTCTCCCATTCTTACCACTTTGGGTTTACTCAGAATTATATTCAGAAATCTACTGACTGACATTGTGTGAGAGAATGATGTTTAATGCAGATATATATATATATATGTGTGTGTGTGTGTGTGTGTGTAGTGGTATTAGTGTGCATGTTAATGTGAGTGTGTAGGCCTATGTATGTTTGTGTTTGCAAACAAGGTAATTAACAATATTTTCCCAACTAGGGTGGCTGCAATCTTGAAAAATAAGTTGGTTTTGACTGGGATTACTTTGGGAAAACCGGCGTTATGGTCCAAAAACTATACGAAACAACTGTGAATGGCGGATTTTAACCTGTAACGACTGAAATAGTAATATAGAATAATAGAAAATAACTGATAGTATTGTATCTTTCTACCTGTTTTTTTTACGTCACTCTTTTTAAAAAAGTAACTTCATTACTTAACTCGTTACTTAACTTTTTTCCCCCTGCTCATCCAGATTTCCTACACAGAAACACAGACTCATTCAGAGTTGTAGGCTGGGCGTTGGGACACATTATCTATCCACCCTCTGGTGCAAATAGGCATCTGTTAATGATTAATAGTAAGAGACTTGGTGATGAGAGACAGAGGTTATGTGAACATCCAGGACACACAGGACTTAATGGTAAACTGCATTAACAACCAGAATCATTAACTCTTAAGAGATAATCTAAATTATTTGTAACCTAGACATTCGAATAATCACAAAATAATGTGTTTTTGCCTTTCATATAAATAACAAGGCATGCACATGTCTGTGCTTCTGTAACATATTTGCATGCAGCCTAAGTATCCTAAATGAGAACTATGGCTCTTCAAGCCTAAACAATGCAAATAAATTAAGTTATGAATAATATATAGGGCTACAATGTATGGCTATATTTTGAAAAAAATCTTTGACAATGGATGCTTTTTAAAATTAATATTATCATTTAGCATGATTTTTATCATGAGGTAAAGACCTAAGTTTAAGGAAAAAAATGTTTTCTTATGGGCTTCGTAGGCTAGATTGTGATAATAGGAATATGCCATCATTCAGCCAATTTCTATGTCAGTGGCCTATTCCTTTGAAGAAAGATCATTTTATCACTTGATTTGATCACATCTTGAATAATCCCTGTAGAACCTGATAATGTAATAATTTCCAATAATGTAATAACTCTCGATAATGTAATAATAATTCCCTCATAAGTCCCTAAAACATGTAATAAAACCTGATAATGTAATAAAATCCCAATACGGTGCATTTCCTAATAATGTAAAAATTGCAATACTGGAAATGTAATGTAACATTTTATTACATGATCAGCATGCCGATTTTTACATTATTGGGAAATGCACCGTATTACATTATCAGGATTTATTACATTATCAGGTTCTATTATATGTTTTAGGGACTTATGAGGGAATTTTTATTACATTATCAGGAGTTATTACATTATTGGGTAATTATTACATTATCAGGTTCTACAATCCCCAAAATAATGTGGTTTTGCCATATCAAAAGGCATGCACATACAAGTACAGACCAAAAGTTTGGACACACTTTCCCATTAAATTATTTACTTTATTTTCATGACTGTTGCCTTCAGAGACAATCTACAAAATAAACAAACGTATGAATGAACACGTAGCATTATGTACTTAATAAAAAAAAAGTGTGAGATAACTGAAAACATGTTTTATATTCTTGTTTGATCGAAGTACCCTTTTTTGTTTTGATAACTGCTTTGTCCTCTTTTTATTTTTTTTGATGAGCTTCAAGAGGTAGTCACCTGAAATGGTTTTCCAACTGTCTTGAAGTGTTATTCATTCCCAGAGATGCTAAGAACTTGTCGGCTCTTTTGCCTTCACTCTGCGTTTCAGCTCACCCCAAACCATCTTGATTGGGTTCAGGTCCAAAAGTTTGTCATAATCTCACACTTTTTTTGTTAAGCACATAATTTCATATATGTTCATTCATAATTTTGATGCCTTTACAATATAAATTGTCCTGGAAATAAATGAATCGCATTGAATGATGGGGTGTGTCCAAACTTTTGGTCTGTACTGTATCTTCGCTTCTGTAACATCTGCATGCAGCAATGAGAACTAGTGAGAACATAGACACAGGTCTTCAAATAATTCCAATAAATGAACATACAATGCTTTGGCAATGCTTTGAAAAAGATCTTGGACCATAGATGGTTTGTTTTTATTTGGCATGATTTTTATCAAGAGGTACTGTAAAGACAAACACCTAAATGAAAACAAAAACAGGCTAGACAAATGTTTTCTTATAGTAAGCTAGATAGTAGGCAATAATGATGGCAAGTAAATATGCCATTGCTCAGCCAATTTCAATCTCAGTGGCATATTCATTTAGAGAATAATGAATAATAATGGAGGCTATAATGTTTACAGTAATGTTTCTATCACTGTTATTAAAAATATAGACTACAATAACAAAGTAAGACGGACTTAACACAAGGCTACTTTTCACAGAATTCATCTGAGGTCATTATATTAAGCCCCGGCTAAATGTCACTCCAAGCTGAGTTGAAAACTTGAGAGCCCTGCCTAATTTTCAGATGCTGAAATAGGATTGACCAACTACTTTATTAATAAATATATGATTTCACTGTACAAAACATTGATAACTCAAAGTCTCGTTACTGGTAGTAAGTGTACTGGTAGTAAGTTATTGGTATTTTAAAGGTATTATGTGACGTTACTTTGTTACCGCAAAATGTAATGAATTAATGCATTGTTTTTTTAATATGTTACTCCCAGCACTGGTAATGGTAGCTTAACAACAATTTTTGTAACATTCAACGAATATCCCCTGAAGATTTTCGAGCTGTCAGTTCTCCGTTGGTACAGCCCTGTCTCCAATTGGAAATGAAGCCAAGTCCGGGCACCCAGAAGCACTCAGAAAGTGCAGACCTCCGCCTAGGCAGTGTGGTCACAGACACGATATAGCCTAAATTCTAGATGGTGTTCTGGATCACCGATCACCACCAACATCGTTATTTGTCCCACAACACGCGTTGAAGCTAATGGAAGCTAAAACTATGAGGGGGGTGTAGGCCTATGTCCTGGGACAAATACTAGATATAGACGAATCAGGCATTCTGATTCAATTTTTTTTTTCTTATCTAAAGATACAGTTTACTTAACAACAATAACTTGTTTTGAGGTGTTCATCATGGAAGGCAGACTGTGGGGGCACCTCCTGCGGACTGATTTGGTAGATTACAGGCAACTGCTATCCTGGCGAGCCATCCTATAACATTAAAATGTATAGCCTGGCATCGATAGATAAAGTCAATCATGGGTAGAAGAAGGCAGTTATTTTTCATACTACTTCTGCAAGCAATAGGATAGCCTATGACCAATCAGAGGAAGATCTTAACACCAATTCAAAAGACAAAGCCCGCCCTAAACACATAGGGTTGTGATTGGATGACACCAATCTATTTGCTGCTGCTAGAGTACGTCTAGGTAGGCTAGGCAACTGCCTGTGATGGCCTAATGATACAAAATACCACTGCATGTTGGTCTGATGTGTGTTTTCTTGCTGCTGCAAGATAATTCTTGCCTGTCTTAATAGTCAATCACAGGGCTTCAACAGGAGCAACTTAATAAGAGGGAAGGGGCGCCATCTCATGGCAGTCTATATTTTTGCATCACCAGACTGTCTGTTTGCAGACTAAACCACTACTGTTACAACAACCTCCCAAAGCTGATAACCGTAACCGTGACCGTAACCGTAACAGTGACCAAGTATGTTATAGTCATTGGTTACAGACAGTGCCACATTATAGAATTTTGGTTGTATGCAACCTCGCAAGAGAGCTCATCTCAAGTGTCAATTGAAAGCAGCAGACCTCTGTTGTTGTGGATGGCAGGGGCATATCCAGCGTTTTCAAAGTGTGTGTGTGTGTGTGTGGGGGGGGGGGGGGGGGGAGCAATGAATTTCCTTTGAATAATTATGGAATTCCCAGTATTTCTATATTTTGTTTAGGCTACAACATGCCAAGCCACTTACAACCTTTTGGCTAAGAGCAGCAATTACCAATAATTATTTATTCAATCACGTTTTAAGAGTCAACTGTGAGTGTAAAGTAAACCAATTAGTGAAAGTCAGCATTCTGACATGATCGGATAATAGGAGTGAGCGAAATTAAAAGAAGGGGGAACAAGCAGCCAGCCCTAAAAGCATGGGGCCAGAGCTGCCATAGCCAGAGCAAGAATGAGAGAGAGAAAACATCCTTAGAGAACTTTTACTGTAGAAGGCCTATTCAGTCATCCAGTAAGATATGAACCAAACAAAGCCGTTATAAAGCATTGTCACTGTCATACAAGGGACTTGAAGTGGAGCCTTAATATGTCTGCTCATATTGTTCAGGTACATTTTAAAAACGGTTAACAACAACAATCACAACAACACTTAAGTCAGGACCACTTTGTCAAGAAATACATTTTTATTTGCTATTGATTGAAATACATTTTTTGGCGGTATGCTCTGTTCTGGGGCCCCCCTGCCCTTCCATGTTCAAACATGGAAAGCCCAAGGCAGGGAGAGCAGCAATATGATACTGTGATATGTAACATGATAATGTCTGGCCAATAGGATACTTAACCCTAACCCTTCACTGCATTTCACGGAATATAGTAAATGTCATAAAATGAAGCATAAGCGAAGTCTTGCATTTAACTTTTTACTGAAGTCTTGTGGAGCATTACAGGATACGTTACTCAGGCAATTCCTAACTCAATCTGACGTATTACGTATATGCCTATAGCTTGGCACTGACCTATCAAAATAAGAGTAACTCAAGACTCATCACATCTCCCCCCTTAAGCTTGTTTCTCAAACAAACAAATAATAAACAATATACAAATAAACATTCTCACTGCTCCTATTTTCTTACTCAAACCCCTTAATACTAACTCACTGTACTAGGAACATTACAGTAGATTTTCAGGGAATAAACCATTTACTTAATCACTTCCTAAATGACTAATTTCTCATTTCTGTGAACTGGGCATGGTTCTAACAAAGTCTTTGAACTTCACAGGTGTCTTGATAGTTCTTCCTGATGATCTTGTAGCCATTGGCAATGGTGTAGGTGGTGACTGGACAACCACTCCTTCTGGGGATGAGTGGTCCAGAACTTTTGGTGTTGATGCAGGCGAGGCTGGTTCACTGGTGGTCGCACCAGATGGTTGGACATCATCCTGTGGTGCTAGCTGTCCTTCAGCACTGGGCAGCTTCGGGATGAGCTGCAGATGTCTGCGATTTCGACGGGTAACTGTGCCTTGTTCAGTTCTCACCACATATGACCGTGGCTCTGGTGCATTGGAGACAATCACTCCAGGAGTTCCCCATCTCTTTTCCCCATCCAGCTTGACCTTTACCTGCTGTCCAGGGTGTAACGCTGGTAGGTCACGCACAGAATGCCTTCTGTCATAGAAGAATCTGTAGGCTTGCTTTGTCTGTCTGTCTTTCTCTTTCAACTGCCTCAGATTGACATGACAGGGCTTCAGGTGTTTCATAAGAGTAGGCACTCTCGTTCTGATCTGACGTCCTACCGCCAGCTGAGCAGGGCTCTTCCCAGTAGCCTGAATTGGTGTGGCTCTGTAATTCATCCACGCCAAGTGAGGGTCTGGTTGTCTCAAGATCCGCTTAGCAGTCTGGATGGCTCGTTCCGAAGCACCGTTAGCCTGCGGATAATGTGGGCTTGATGTAGTATGCCGGAAGTCATAAGCATTCTTGAACTCATTAAACTCGGCTGAGACAAACTGTGTTGCATTATCAGTGAATATTTCCAATGGAATACCCCATCGCACAAACATGCTTTTGAGGCAACTCACCACTTGCTTGCTAGTGATAGTAGACAGGTGGGCTATCTCTATATCACGGGAGTAATAGTCAACTACGACCAAATACTGTTTCCCGTCTATCTCAAAAAGATCTGCACCTATCTTCTGCCATGGTCCATTTGGTAATGGAGTTGTCATTGACGGCTCTCTGTTTTGAGTTGGCTTGTTTGTTATGCAAAACTCACAGGTCGTCACACACCTGGTGATGTCTGTTCCAATTCCAGGCCACCACACAGACATTTTGGCTCTCTCCCGGCTCTTATTCAAGCCAAAGTGACCCTCATGGAGCTTGGACAGCACCTCTGATCGCTGAGACACCGGGATGACGATCCTGTCGTCATACAACAACAAGCCGTCTGCTTCAGACAGATGCGCCCTTGCAGTATGGTAGCCATGGAGCGTGTGTGGTAACTGTGACATTGAAGTTGGCCAGCCATGACGGATGTGATTGATGACTCTTTGGAGATCTTCATCTTTAAGGGTGGCTTCCCTGATCTTTTCCAATCTGTCATCCGACACCGGTCTGGTGGCCATCACTGCCCTGACATAGGCCTTGACATCGTCGTCGGTCTCTGACGCATCACTGACCTTGAGCGGGTTTCTTGACAGCGTGTCTGCAATTATGAGCTGTTTTCCAGGTACATGCACTGCCTTCACGTTGAACCTCATGAGGCGCATCAATAAGCGTTGGCATCTCAATGGTGCTTTATCTAGATCGTAGGTATTGATCAAAGGCACCAACGGCTTATGGTCTGTCTCCAGACAGAACCTGTCCATCCCATGCAGGTAACGTGAGAATCGCTCGCATGCCCAGACACCTGCCAGACATTCCTTTTCGATCTGCGAGTACCTGCGCTCTGTGTCTGTCAAGGTGCGTGAGCAGAACGCCACTGGACGCACTCTGTCTCCTTGGTCCTGGAGCAGGGTGGCTCCTAAGCCGTAGCTGCTCGCGTCAGCACTCACTATGGTCCGCTTACCCGGATCGTAGTAGGCCAGCACAGGCGCTGTGACTAACATCTTCTTCACCTCTTCGAAGGCTTGCTGTTGGGCTTCACCCCACACCCACTGGACATCACTCCTTAAGAGTGAGGTGACTGGATGTAGAACAGTGGCCAGGTGAGGCAAGAACTTAGCCAAATAGTTCACCATTCCTAGCATTTGCCGGAGTTCACTGACGTTTTGGGGGCTCGGCATGTCCGTTATTGCTTTGACCTTGCTGCCATCAGGTTTTATTCCGTCAGCCCCTATAACATGTCCAAAATATTGGATCTCTGACTGTGCGAAGTGGCACTTCTCTTTATTGAGTTTCAGTCCTGATGCCTTGACTGTCTGCATTACATGTTTCAGGTTGCAGTCATGCTCTGCTTGTGTCTCTCCATAGACTAAGACGTCGTCCATCACCACGACCGTGCCTTTGTGTTCCCGTAAGAGAGTGCTCATTTCTCGCTGAAAAATTTCAGGAGCGGAGGTTATTCCGAACGGTAGTCTTTTAAAACAGAACCGTCCCACTGGTGTTATAAACGTAGTCAGCCTCTGAGAACTCGGATCCAGAGGTATCTGCCAGAAGCCGCTGGACGCATCAAGAGTTGAAAAGACAGCCGCTCCGGATAGCTTTGGCGCTACATCTTCCAGCGTTGGCAGGATAAACCTCTCTCTCCTGACCGCTTCATTCAGCCTCTTTAAGTCCACGCAGATCCTGACTTTGCCATTTTTCTTAACTACAGGCACCATCGGTGCACACCAGTCCGTGGCCTCTCTTACTTCTTCAATAATTCCCATGGTTTGCATTCTAGCTAGCTCTTGCTCCACTTTTGCGAGCAATGGAAATGGAACACGCCGAGGCGTCGTGATGCTATAGGGCTGAGCATCTTCTCTTAGCTCAATTTTGACTGGTTTGCAATTTAGGAGTCCAATGTCGCCGAACACACTATCACATTCTAGCTCATCCACCCTCAGGACTAACCCCATTTTACATGCAGCTGTACGACTAAGCAGATTGTTAGAGTATGAGCCACTCACAACAAAAATCCACACTGTATATTTTTGCCCCTTTCGTTCTGTGGTAGCCAAAAACTTCCCTATGCACTGAAGTTTGCCCCCAGGACTCCGGACATCTGCTGCTGTTGGACATAGGGCTGGTCGCTTGGGCAGGCTTAGGTATGAGCTGTGTGACATGACAGTAATATCTGCCCCAGTGTCGATTTTGAAACGTAGCATCTTGCCACTGATTGGAAGCTCCACATGCCATCTCTCATCTCTGTCAGTCTCGTCACAAACTGAGCCTAAGAAAAATGCCCCTACTGACTCTTCTTCTGTATTTTCTGTTGTGATTTCTTTTACATTTTTCGTTTTGCATACAACCTCAAAATGTCCGGTTTTATTGCATTTCCTACATTTCTTCCCATATGCAGGACAAGCACCGCTCTCGTGCTCACGATTACATCTCGTGCACTTTCCCTCAGTTGCTTTAGAGCTATCATTTCTTCCTTTTGCTCCTGTGCCCTTTTTATTAAACTTTCTGAATTGCTTTTGTTTCATTTCATTAACTTCACTTTCAGCTCTCATTTCAAGTGTTTGCTTTTTAACAAGTTCGGACTGACGAGCCATTTGGATTGCCTTTTCGAGGGTGAGCTCAGCCTCTAACTGTAGCTTCTGTGAAACTTCTCCATCAGCAATACCAATGACGATTCGATCACGTATCTGCTCATCCTTAGTTGTCCCGAACTCACAGTATTCTGCTAATTCGTATAAATTACGAACAAAAGCCTCCACACTTTCTAGTCAGGAGGGAATTTGCGAAGATCGTGCACTTCTGGACAAGTTTTTGATTTTTGGCAAGGTGTTAGGTAAAGGCCTAAGGATTTCAAAAATCAATGGATACAAGTTGGGATGACCCCCTAGTGGCTGGTATGCATACAATCCAAAATGGCTGGTATGCATACAAGAAAAGGCTGTATATAGGTTTCTTTTAGTCTTAAATTGTTGTATAATGTCATTTTCTACTTTGTTTGACACAAGGAATCCACTTCTGATATGTTCTTCTCCTTTTAGATTTAGATTTAGATAAAAAACTTTATATTAAATCTATTATCATAGTCATCTTTAGCTAAAATAAACTGTCAATATCTGTTCAAAAGACACACAGAATTGGAGGTGTCGGATCATTATGACACCTTCTGAATGCATGCCAAGTTTTGTGATATTCTGTCCATGGGGGGGCATACAGTAAATTGATTTGACATTTTACACCAGCTGGCCAGCAGGTGGCCGGACATTTTTCTTCAAATATCTTAAGAACCGTAGGGCCTAGGAGGACCACATTTTTATATGCTTGTCTTCAGGGGCCATGTAAACCTATCCCATGATCAGCCATTCCATGTATAGCGCCACCAAATTAAAAATGAAAACCCAAAGTAAGGTATTGTAATCGGTGTTAACGGGTATTCTTGTCTGACATGGTCAAAACTGCACAAAACTGGAGGCCTCCCTCAAATGCCTCAGTGTGCTACTGGTCGATGTCAGAAAAAACTGTGCTGAAGCTTAAACCAATCACACCACTCTTTCCTATGACGTACAGTATGTGACGCAAAGGGAATTGCTTGAGTAACATGACTGAGTGACGTCACTGCCTTGATCACGCCTTTAACGAGGGCCATTTTAGCTGCACAGTTGATTGATTCTCAACAAAGTAGATGGAGTTCCCGATCTTTCAGGAGCTGAGAAACCCTGTGTAGACAAGCAACAAGCAACGCCGAAGGTGTAACGTCACTGGGAGGGCGGGCCAGGCTACCTAAAGGCAGGCAAGAAAATCAACCATGGTCACCATGTTGCTTTGCAGAGTAAAATGAAATGGAGCACGTAAAAGGAGCATGGGTACTCCCAGGCAATCAAACCACAGGTCTATGGATTTATTCACATTCCATAGACCCAAGGGTTTAAGCCCCTCTATCCTTCCAAATTAGTGATGTCCTTGTTTTAAAGGAATAGTCCACCTCTTTATGGTCCGTCTTTGAGGTTTGCGCTGTACCAGTGGCCAAGACTTTTGACATGCTTAACTGTTGGTATTGGCTCGTTGTTGATGTGGAACCTCTCATTAGCAAGCTGGCCTTTGACAATAGAGATGCTGCGGGATTTGCTGAGTTTGATCGCCATTCGTGCCCCTTGAATGTTTTTCCAGTAAGCGTTTGGTGCATGCAGGTGTTGTTGTTATTGTTGTCATGTCATCCATGTAAGTTCGTATTGGAGGAAGACGCAGCGCATTCTTCAACTGCTTTCCTCCAACCACCCATGGTGATGCCCGGATGATGAGCTCCATCGCCATGGTAAATGCAAGCGGGGAAATGGTGCAGCCCACCATAATGCCAACCTCGAAGTGCTGTCAGGAAGTTGTGCTAGCCTGTGCTGCGACACAAAATTGAAGGTCCTGGAAGTAGGCTTTGACCAGCCTTTTGATGCCCTCTTGGGACTTGGAAGAAGTTGAACACTGTCCACATCATCTCATGCGGCACAGATCCAAAGGCATTGGCGAGATCTAGGAAGACCACATGCAGGTCTTTCTTCTCCTTCCTCGTCGTCTGTATCTGGTGCCAGATAACATTTGTGTGTTCCAGTCAGCCGGAGAATCCACTTATCCCTGCTTTGTGCACTGAGCGGTCAACAAAGTTGTTCTTCTGTAGGAAAGCTGAGAGCCTCTGAGCCACACCATTGAAGAACATCTTTCCTTCCACATTCAGGAGACTGATTTGGCGGAATTGGTCGATGGTTAAGGAATTCTTCTCTTTGGGAATCAGGATCCCTCCCGCCTTTCACCATGCCTTTGGTATAACTCTTTTTTTCCCACTCTCATCAGCTTCCAGGGGTACCTCAATACTCCCGGCGTATTCTTATCTAGTCTATATGGAACGCCATTGGGCCCAGGGGCTGATGATGCTCTTGCCCGCTTTACTGTGCTCTGATATTATCTTTGCTCTATGTAGGGTGCCTTGTTTCCATATGGTGTTCAGCTGGTTGGATTGGTGGCATGTCACCTGGAATGCTGGCTGGCACGTGCCTCTGGTTGTCGGAGTAGGTCTCCACTTCCACTGCCTTCTTCGACTGTTTTGTCAGGCACCTTCTTTCCTTCACCAGCCTTTCAATCTCTCTTTGCCTTCTGGACTTGGAATGAGCTGGTTCCTTCAGTACCTTACGGCACTCGCTTTGCACCCCAAATCTCTTTGCCCCATAGCTGTAGATGACTTCTCCAATCTTGTCCAGCTGCTTCTCTACACTTTCAGCCCCTCCAGGAGATGGACTATGCCTATATTGATGGTTCCCCACTCATTTTTCTGACAAGATTTTGGCCACAAGATTCAACCCTTTTTTTCCTAACTTGGTGGATCTTGAGACCCTTCTCTGATGGCATCTTTTTCCAGCCACATATGCAGCTTTGTAGCTTGTGTCCTACCAGAATTGTTGTTTCTGTTGCAAGGTCCGTTACCATGTGTTCCGCCTATTAGTCATCTTCCACCCCCACTCTCGCAGACTCCAGGGTTTTTTTTCCTTTCAAACTTTTTGTAGCCATATTGGGTTGGACCGAGTCACTATATAGTGACCAGCTCCTGCCAACATGCCAACACGAAACTTGGCATGCATTTTGACACGCCTTATTTTGTACAGTTTTTACCATGTCAGCCAGAGATAGCTGTTAACACGGATTACAATACCTCACTTTAGCTTTTTCATTTTTAACCAGGTGGCGCTATATAATGGGTGATCATGGGATAGGTTTATATGGCCCCTGAAGACAAGGATATAAAAATGTGGTCCCCCTAGGCCCTATGGTTCTTTAGATATTGCAGAAATATGTCCGGCCACCTGCTGGCCAGTTGGTATAAAATGTCGTAAATCAATTTGCTGTATGGCCTCCCATGAGCGGAATATCACAAAACTTGGCATGCAATTGGAAGGCGTCATAATGATCCGTTACCTCCGATTTTGTGTGAAATTTTTACAGGCATTGACAGTTTATTTTACCTAAAGATGACTATGATAATAGATTTCATATAAAATTTTACCTAAAATGAGAAGAACATATCCGAATTGGATTCCTTGTGTCAAACAAAGAAGAAAAATGACATTATACAACAATTTAAGACTAAAGGAAACCTAGATATAGTCTTTTCTTTTTCCGTTGGGGGCCATTTTGGATTGTATGAATACCAGCCACTAGGGGGTCACCCCAACTTGTATCCATTGATTTTTGAAAACCTTATACCTGTATCTAACACCCTGCCAAAAATCAAAAACTTGTCCAGAAGTGCACGATCTTCCTGACTTTGGACGAATTCCCTCCTAACTATTCCCCACTCTGCTGTGAGCGTTTATGAAAACAGGCACGTTCGTGTATAACATTACGTTTAGGCACAAAATGCTCATCGAATTTTTTCATTACTGCTTTGAAATAATCTGCCTCCTCTTGTTGAGTAAACGTGAATGTGCTAGGCTCGGCATCTCGGCCCATTGCATAAAGGAGAGACTTTACTTGCACATCTTTGTCCTCTTTGTCCAATTTCGTGGCTATTCGAAACCGTGAGAACCGCTGCTTCCACATCGGCCATGCGGAGGGCTGGGTGAAATCGAAAGCTTCGGGTGCGTGGAACTTTGGCATTTTCCCCTTTTCGTTCTCACTATCTTCTCCCTCTACTTGCTTGTTTCACTCTCGTCTCTCTCCCAAAGGACGTGAGGTCAAAACTTCTGACACCATGTCATAAAATGAAGCATAAGCGAAGTCTTGCATTTAACTTTTCACTGAAGTCTTGTGGAGCATTGCAGGATACGTTACTCAGGCAATTCCTAACTCAATCTGACGTATTACGTATATAGCTTGGCACTGACCTATCAAAATGAGTAACTCAAGACTCATCACAGTAAACAATTAGGCTTAAAAGACAATTTTGAAAAAAACCTTAGTTAAGCAGAAAAATACTGTAGAAATCAATCTCTTATGACTTTGTCCAGGACATAGTAACTTGTTCTTGGTTGCACACATTAGCACATTATTATGCAGGTAGGTCTATAAACTAAACAGTGTTATGCAAGTAGGACTCAAATACCAGTTTAAAAAATAGCCAAGTGCTGTATGCTGGAAAAAAATATTGTGATGATGTACAAATTGTGCTATGCGAGAGTTTGTGAAGAATGGATGCTGTGACAAAGGGTGCCATGCTTCAAAGTATTGGCAAACATTATTGGCACATATAACAGATGGGACGAGTAAGCTACAGGCATAGTGAGGACAACACAGTCTACACAATAATACAGTACGCAGAATAGAACAGAATAGCCTTTTTTGTCATGTCTTGCATGAATTGACTTTGTTCTCATTGAAAAGAGCGACATACAATCTACACATAAAAACAAAACAAAAAAAAAGAACATTATGACAATTACACAGACATACATTCAGAAGATTGACAGAGCATCTTTTATAAGATATACCCTGCTTTACATTTTTATTTAGGGCTATGTATGTCACAGTAACATTAAAAATGACATAAAACATTTACCTGTACAACATAATATGTTGTTCATTGTAGCTTTAATAAAGTTTCCACTGAACTATTTGAAGAATGTGCCATGTTATCTAGTGCTTGTACATAGGCGACATGGAAGGCACATTCTATACTGCTTTGACCAACTTTAAAAGTATTGCTTTGTAAAAGCATTATTTTGCTGTGTAATATCAGCCCAATACAGCCACCTAGTGGAATTTATCAAGAATAGCTTGGGCCTTACAAAATTATGCAATGAAATTGAGTAAATGACATTTGAATTAAAAGTACATTCTCTCACCGTGTATCACAGAGACTAGTAGTGACTACATACAGAATACAGAAGAGGTAACGTTTCATGTTAGGCACTAGGCTTTTGATAATGTGTAAAGAGGTGCACCATGACCTGAATTTCATTAAAATGGATGTTTGGCATACTGTATTCTAGCTATAAACAAAACAGTTAACACTCTAGAGATAGTTCGCATTCAGAAAGGTGCACTCAAAAAAGAAAACTACTTTGGTAAGATATATCTTTTGAGTCTTCTTAGTGCCCTAAAAGTGAGTGTTATTGAGGAACCGGCCCCTAAAAGACACAATAAAAGACCTCTGGCTGATAAACTATTTCACAAAACCTCTGATAAGCAACACAAATACTGTAGAAATTAGTCTCTTACCAGTCCCGTGACAGTTTCCCCATTTCCCATGAGCGTCATAGTTGGGTGTGGTTGCACACCATGGCCAATCATTGTCTACGCGGGTACACTCGTTGTACTGCTTGCCCTTATACACGAAAGGGAAGACACAATCGTCTCCATCTTCAGTGACTATGCCTGGGAACCACAAAGGACACAGTATCATGCAGGTACGTAGGTCTCAAAAACTGTAATGTTGTCAAAAGGTTCCTTCATTTCAACAATTCAAGGTAAAGGTGAAACTCATATTTTATGTAGGCTACCCATTGAAGTGAAATATTTCAAACAAATTATTTGTGTTACTTTATGAATAGCTTACAGCCAATGAAAACCCCAAATTTAGAATATCACGTCCAGTACAACCAATAGAAGTCAATGATTTTTAATACAGCCATACAGATGTAGGCCCAACCAAGTATTTTTTAGAAAGCTGACATTTCACAATTAAAAGTCCTTGATTGACAATGTTCTACCTTTTTCTTTTAGATCAACCTATACATTTTGCAAAGTAAGACTTCAGACTTCTGGCCAATAGGCTACCTTATTTAGCCTCTTATCACCCTGTCCAAGACTTTCCCCCTTATCACCAGAAAAGACCTACGCAAAAGCAATATGGTCAGACACAATATAAATTCCAGATGCACCACCTTGGTGTTCTGGATCACCAGTCACCTCCAGGTTATAATAGGTTATAATAAACTAGAAAAGCGCTCAGAGAGCACAGACCTCCGCCAAGACAATGTGGTCACAGATGATGTTCTGGATCACCAATCACCACCAAAATCGAATCAGTTCTTACTCGTCCCAATACACACGTTGTCCGAAAATCTCATCCAAATCTGTGCAGTACTTTTCGAGTTATGTTGTATACAGACACACACACACACGCCGGCGAAAACATAACCTCCTTCGCGGAGGTAAAAATAGTCAATAGCCATGCAGGTGGGTCTCAAAAAATTGGAAAATTGTTGAAGAGCAAATGACATAGTGTTCAGGGCCGTAGCCAGGATTTTTCAAATACCAATGTCAAAAATGACCAGGTATACTGGCAAAATTGTGCCACGCGAGAGTTTGTGAAGAATGGAACCTGTGACCAGGGATGCCATGTTTAAAAGTATTGCCAAACATTATTGGCACATACAGTATAGGCTAACAGTTGGGCTGAGTAAGCTACAGGCATAGTGTGGACAGAGACGGTTAATCAAAGTAAATCATCAAAGTATCTTTGGTGTGGAGTCTACACAACAATATACAGTAGGCAGAATAGCCAGACAGGTCATAGACATCCGAAGCGTGGCCACCATAGAACCCTAGACTGTAAATTAGGTAAATAAAATAGTAATTAGGCGGTCATACTTGTACCGTTCTGCGGTACATCTATTTTCAGTTTGATTGTGGGGGTCTCTTTACAATAAGCCTCCTGTAGGCTGAAAATCTTTATTTCCATGAAAATATGTGCCATTCATGGGCCCCACAGTTTGAGAAAACACTGGTTTAGGCCATTTACTGTACATAGCAAGCCATTCTGAAGCAGGGAAGAGGGATTCTAAAGAGGGATTCTAAATTAGCTTTATGGCCAAGACAGGACCCATCTTCAAAATGTTTGCATGGGGTTATTTCATCCCCGACACCCCAGAAAAGGGGCTAAAAGTGCCACGAAAAAAAAACTGATTTCAAGTGCATTGTTATAGACCTCGGCTTGTTTAAAGACACAACAAAACAAAACAAAACAAAACAAACAAACAACCAAACAAACAGGCTATTCATTGGTTGCAGTAATTTTCTGAATATAAGCCACACTGTGTATAAACTGTAATGTGAAAGTGTCTGTCTATTGTCAACTAGAGGCCAGGTAATGCTAAAATGTAAAACATACCGTACATCAATCTGCCTCTACAAAGTAATTGGTAACACTTTGCGGTAAGGGTACATGAATTATCATGAATTCATGCATGATTCATTCGTGATTCATGCATTACTTCATCTCTGAATATCTAATGACTCATCATGTATTAGCATGAATTCATTGTTTATCATTAATGACCTCCTGCTGAAATAGCAGATGATCTTAAGCATTAATTACTGTACATCATCATGAGTCATGACTAATAACACATGATCATGATGTTTTTGTTCAAAAGAATTTGATATAATAATAAAAGTACTTATTTAGCCTACTTTGGCCTAGTTCCTCATATCTATCCCATACGTCAACTAAATTTTACCAATTTAACCATGTCAACACTTTACTTGAGGGGGCACAAACATGATGAATTCATCATGATCATGCTAATTAATCATGACTCATGATGATGTACCCAGAGTAACTAATACTTAAGATCATGTGCTTTTTCAGCAGGAGGTCATTAATGGCAAACAATGAATTCATGTTAATTCCTGATAACTCATTAGACTTTCAGAGATGAAGTAATGCATGAATCATGAATTTATCATGAATGAAATAATGCATGAATTCATGATGATTCATGTACCCTTACCGTAAAGTGTTGTTACCAAGTAATTCATGTATGAGAATTCATTAAAGGTGACATAGAATGAATTAATGGAGTATTAAACTCTGATGTGGAAATACAATACCGGTATATTCAATTGTATTTTCTCAAAAAGATGATCAAGTGATATTTTACAAGCCTAGTTAGCATTTCATGTCTAAGATGTGTATTGAAATGGGTTTTTTGCCTAAACGACGCCCCACTCTGGCCACCTTAATTGAACTGCAATGGATTTGTGCTATTTGACATCATTTGTAGGCTTTGTTCTAATTCGCCCATGATTTAGTGGCTATTTCTTAATATAGGATGTCCATATGAAAGAGGGCAAAACCATGCCTCATGTTCATGATAGCTCTTTGACCATGCACAACCTCTGTTGATTAATCAAAGCCAATGTAAAAGTGGTTTTCCATTCTATGTCTCCTTTAAACAGAGCCACTTAGGGTCCTTCAGAGACCATATCATATCATTAGATCTACTGCAGACCAGTGTTTTATGCCAACTTAAAGCACAAAACCATTTAACCAATTAGCCCAAACCCTCTATTTACCTGACCCTACTAACCATAGTTTACTTAGCATTACCTACTCACAATGAGATCATGATTTCATTAGAAAGTACAATGATGAAAAGAAATACATTCCCATATGCAGTGAAGTCTTCACCGATGTATAGATAAAGAAATTGAGGAAAATATATTTCAGTATGTAAAATGGAAATTAATAATCGGGATAACCAGGTAATAATCGGGAAATCATGGTATGCGTATTATTAGAACATCATGTCACAATGTTTGTCTTGAACCTAAATCTCTGACTTGAAAATAATTTCTATTATGTCAAATGAGAGTTGCTCCCTCTTAGTAATTATTTGAGCAAGCTAAACAAGTGATTTGTTATGAGTTTATTCTTCTGGAGAATATGAAATGGGTGAGATATGGTGCAGTTTTGTTTGTTTTAATTATTAAGCCCATTTCCAGGGAACCCTGAAAGATTAGATGTCAGTGATGCATCTAATAGTAGAACAGGGTTGCGAAGCTGGCAGCCCTTCATATTATTTTATGCGGCCCGATTCAAAACGCCTACGTGCCTTGTGGTTGCATATGTAGACTTAGTGAGTCGTACCTCTGAGGAAATCACAATGCTCATGAGGCCCTTAACAAAGATGAATTTGTCACCCTTGTAGTAGACCGTTTCCTTATCAGTTTCAACTATGACCATTTACATATCAGTTGAAATGAGCCCAACACCATATATGGGATGTATAGTTAAATCAGTTTTCCCTTTGTACTAATTGTGCACATTTTCCACCAAAATCCACATTAATTCCAGTCTTTTGAAAGGGAAATTTGCTTGATTTCTAAATTCTGCCCAATGTGCAGCAAGAATCAACAAAGTAAAATTTCATCCTTAAGGCCAAACATGACATTTCACATTTTAATTATTTCAAAGAACAACCAATGGCCTTGCCCTTAAGACATACTCTCTGTAAGGATGCACACAAAGACCCTGTTAAGGTGGGGGTAAGTAACTCGTGAAAGTCTCAAGTCTAACCTTAAAGTCTCAAGCAGGGCTGGACTAGGGCCAAAAAATGGCCTGGACATTTTTGGCCATGGCGGCCTCTCAACATGATACTTGTATCATTCAATAATAACTACAGTACATACAATGCAAGCCCCATTCTGCCCATTCTGTTCCTGCTGTTCCCGTCATAAGAGATAAGGTGGATTATTATTTTCTTGGATTGTTTTGGCGCCTGTACTTATCTAGAGAACCATGCTGGTGTATAACATGGAACATCAGAGACAAGCCCAACCCTGACACATTGAAAGCCTTGTCTACTTTTTTTCCTTGACATGGTAGCACATTGGTCATGTTTCTTTATATTCAGAGATGAAGTGTTTATTTTCATTAAGTGGGTGTACTGTATGTCATACACTATTACAAATGAATGCATTAGATTAAAATGTGAGAAATAGCCTCCATTCCAAATGAGTAACAATGTGTCCAACGCCCATTACTCCCCTGTCTGCATAGTATTATGCCCCTTTTTATTTAGGTTGTCAGGCTTTCCTCTTCAGGGTGAAATCCAGTGTGAATCATTCAGAATATCTAGTTTGACATTGTTGGGAGCTTTGCGATATGAGAATGAGAATTTCGTACAATGTATAGACCGAAATATAGGCCTAGAAAAAAATGGAAGCTAATGCTAAATGAAAGGGAGTTAGAAATTCCTATTATTTGAACCCCAATGACTGCATAAGAGAATTGTCTAAAAATGTATTAAAGAGTCACAATTCAGAGGTATTGTGCAGAAAGGATGAAAGAATGTTTAATATAGATTGAAAAAACAATACATGTGTACAAATCACAATGCGTATGGTTACACAGCCACAGAGATTAGAACTACATTAGAGTATTGGATTAGAACTAGGTTTGAGTATTGGATTAGAAATGGTTAACGTATTGGATTAGAACTGGTTAGAGTATTGCAGTGAGATAATGAGATACAGGCTTAGACCTTAGCCTGAGATGAAAGTGGTTCTCTCCAATCATGACACAGCAATCCTTTTCTTCATCTATGGAAAGAGAACAAGTTGCACAATTGGGTTAATACCATAGAACGTATGATTTGAGAGTTTCCGTCACTTTCCTGGTTGTTAACATGATAAAACATCATTCCACAGTCTTGGATTTTAAGCCAGAGATTTAATGAGCATGACCCAAAAGTTTGATCATAGCCATCTGAATATTTACCAGATTATTTAACCTCATAGATTAGCACTACTGGGGTTGTAGGTTTCATGATTACCTCCGTCAAGGATCTGTGTGTCGGTCTGTGTACAAAATAACTCGAAATGTACTGCAGGGATTTGTATTACATTTTTGGACATGTGTATTGGGACAAGTTACGAGTGATTAAATTTTGGTGGTGATCGGTGATCCAGAACACCATCTGGAACTAATATTGTATCATATAATGATTTGGCCCGTAAAATTTGTACGCGTATACCTACAGTTCAAGACAAAATAAACTCCTTGGCGGAGGTAGCAATTACGAATATATTTGGCCGCATTGCCATCTGGTGGCACTAATAATTTTGTTCAAAACAAACTGGTATATGATTTAATTGCAGAGTTATGTTCCAACACATCCACATATATTTCCCTAATTTTGGGCCAATATGTCAAGTTTCAGGGTTGCTACCATTTTCATTTTGAAGGCAGATGACACCAGATACACAAAATCGGACTCAATCCAGCTATACACCAAAAGTTAGCTTTAAATGAGCAGTTTCAAAGCTGTGAAGCAAACAGGAGGCTTCTTATTAAAGCCCAAAGTTGATAGCAAACCAATCAAATGGAATCAATAGAATGATATTTTAATGAAAAAAGGTGATGATTAGCTGTGGAGAGTCCTAGCGCTATGTACTCATAGATACATATCAGCACTCATGCATATATCAGCACTGATGGAATGTCTCTTGTCCGATGAATTAACTTGAATGTCTCTAGTCCAATCAGTTTACTTGATCGGAACAGAACTGTTGAATAATGGTTAAAATAGGAGATTTGTTTTTTAAGGAATAGCTCTTAAAGGCAAACGTAATTGATATATGGTGTTGCACACTTACTGTGTGGTCTATGATTTGGTTTTCCCAGCATCAGTGCACAGCACCTTGGTAATCCTCTGAGAGATGCCCTGAAGAGCATTGAAGTCAGAAACGCTGTACACATACTGGTCATGAGGTGCACTGGCAATCTCTTTCAGCTCTTCTTGGTCTGCATTCTTGACGCCAATAGCATAAATGGTGATGCCCTGATCTTTCAGGCTCTTTGCACTGTTCTTTACACTGTCTCCTGATTTGCCATCTGTGATGACAACAGCAGTCTGGGGCACTTTATCTTTGGCACGACTTCCTGCACTTTCCACAAAGTGATTCTTCAGGATGAAGTCCAGTCCCTTGCCGGTCTGTGTGCCTCCAGTCATGTATGACATCTTGTCAACGTGCTGGAGAATCTGCTGTTTCATCTTATAGGTATTGAGACTGAACTCTGTGCGCTGTCCACTGCTGTACTGTACCATGCCAATACGAACACGATCAGGAGCAACATCAAAGCCATCAATTAGAATGTGTAGAAATTCACGGACAACCTGGAAGTTGTCAGCACCAATACTCCCAGATCCATCGACCAGGAAGACAATATCAGCCACAGTCTTCTCTGTGCATTCTGAAAAAAACAAAAAAAACAAAACAAAAGCAGTGAGATTCTGAGACTTCATGGTTAATATAACACACCTACTCTACAATATCTGTTAAGGACAACTTCAACTTTAAACACTTATGGTCTTGCTTTTGACTGTTTTTGATGAAACACAGTCAGTGTTTCCTGTGCATTGATGAGATTATGGCGTACCGCCAGTTTAAATTGGGCTACCATTGTTTAGATATGACACTAAAAAAAAGTAAAGCTAATTCAGGCCTATATAGGTGTAGAAAAGAATAACATGAAGCTGTTTTTTAACCTTGGCCTTGCGCTCCTCCTCACATGCACACCCACACAGTGAAATATTTGTCTGCTTGCATAAACACACCATTTTAACCACTTTTTTAGTCATTTGTAGTCATACACACTACAGTTCTGTGTTGTAAGGTGTCTGTTGGTGTTATAGTTTTTGTGGTGACATTTGAACTGTTAAAAATACAGTTCAAAATTCTGCCCCCATGGGTTATTTGTTAGTGCTAATTCTCTGTTCAAAGAAGCCTATAAGCCTATATGAGTAGCCAAAACTGAAGACGCAACACATTTTGGTCCAGTCTTGAGTAGCTTGAGCAATACAGCTCTGAAATTTGACTGAAGTTGCCTTTTAACTTAATTGTCAACTAAAGTATTGGACTCACCCTCTAGATAGCAATTTCTTATTCCGTCTATGACATCACAGACTTGTTCACTTGTGCATGAAGCCTTCTCACAAGTAGACACACCATTTACACATGTGCACTTCTCCAAACAGTCCTCTTTCATTACTGTCTCTCCAGACTGCAGGGGAAAAAAATCACATCAGGATTCTGGGGCATTATTTCAAAGCACACCTATGTCTATACAACACCCTGCTCCTACCATCCCTAATTTGGAAAACCCAGTGACTAGTTACTGGTAGACCTAGTGCAGATCTAGTGCTATTTTGGACCATTGCTTAGTTTATACAGTACTATAATTGCATAAATGCACGAAGCAACTTCCATGCCACTTAAGCCTTTCTTTGTATTCATGGCACATGTGATGGCATTGTTCACAAAAGGGTTGTCTTGACACCATTAAGACAGTGTAATGAGTACATATTCAGACCTCAACTAAAGTCGTACCGTTTTTATTTGTCATTAAGACATCGTGAAGCATAGACTGGCTGTCATGACATCATTATGACAGTGTCAAAATCTACCAGACAGACGCTAAAACAAAGCTAAAAAGACGTTATTTAAAAACGGCAAATTGCTTACTGCGCCTGCGCTGACAATCGCGGCATGGCTATCACCATAGTGACGGAGGTAGTAAACAAAAAAGCTAACCGTCAGTCATACAGCGTTCAGCAACGCGATTGGCTATTTCCACCGTAAGGCAGGACTTCCAGTTTCTCTACTCCGCCATCTTTGCGTTACCAACGGCCATAGTGCATTTCAATGGGAGGACTTCTGAAGTGATTTGTCTCCTCCTATAAGTGTCTCTGGCTAAAGCTTTCTGAACTGGTTAAAACCAAGTTAGTTAAAGCCTGTTAAGTAAGCTTACCTTGGCTGGTAAACTAGTCCAACTATACTACATTTCTACCATTAATCTATCCAACTGTCCTTGAATGAATATACCACCTCAATAAAGTGATATTCCACTGGAAATGAGTGAGCTGGCTTAATAGACTCTGTGTATTTGGTCAATTAAAACAATGCAAAAGAAAGAAAAGCACTGTAGCACACAAATTAATAGAAACACACAGACACACACCTTGTAATAGAGTCCATCAATCACACAGCCGCATTTCCCCAGCGGCCTACATTCCCCACCATCAAACGCAAAGCCATCCTCACACTCACATCCCTCCTGGCAATGTGAACATTTCTGAGGCGTGTTGAGACTGGCACAGGTAGTGGAACAGGTATCAGCACAGAGCTTGTACTGACTGTTCTTTGGGCACTGCATAGCTATAAAACAGAGAAAAACAAGTGTGCGTAGTCAGATAGGCAATAGCTAAAATGGTATTCAGTTCAAAACGTATATGATTGTAGCAGTATGGGAGTCAAAGGATTTGTCAAAGTATTCAGTGTGTACACCACATTAGGTCACTTACGACAAAATGTGTTCTTTCGCCAATTGTTAACCGAGGCCCCCGATTCCTGGCAGACAGCGACGTAGTTCTCCAAGTGTTGACAGACGACATCTTTACTCCCCCTTTGCTCGGACACATCTTTCACACATTTGTGAAAATATATCTGTGGTGGAACAGTGGTGTGGCACTCTGAAAAAGGCCCCTTTTTGTCTTTCAAGATTGCACACAATTCTTTGGCCTTTTTCTTCTGGTCTACCGGTGGAGTGGGACACTGGGACCCACAGCCTGTCTGACATGTCACATCTGTCTGATTCATCACCCAGCGTTTAGCAAAGGCTTCTGCTGAACAGATCCGTTTACCTCCGGGTAGGGTGAAATCATCTGCCTTTTTACCATTGTAGTTTCCACAGAGGCCTAACGGCAAACCTTTGTAAGAGGATGGTATTTCCACTCTGACCGTGGATATGGTGTCATAGGTCACCTTCAAGCCAAAGTTAGTCTTCAGAATGATGAAGAGTCCATTCTGATAGATCTGTACTTTCCCATCATCTAGAGGGAGATTCACACGGATGCCATCCATCTGTTGGTGAAGACGGAGAGAAAAGGCAAATTAATGGAGTCGACTACATGGCAAAATAGTTGTCATTTAGGAATTCTACTATGTAAAAGAGAAATACAGCATAAATCAATCCATATTTCTGTTGTTACAGTTCACTGATTTCTGTCGGTAGGAAAAAGAATGTATGCATTTGATATATCATAGATCAAATAACTAAATGGCGGGTGATTAAAATGTGTGACCTGGAACAGAGCTATGGATTGATTCGGATTTCTCCTTTAAACAAAATTGGATTAGCTCAAAAAATTAGTTTTGAGGGAACACTCATTAAAATAAGCAAACCTAGGTTGAACATCCAATAATGCAGTAAAATAACAGATAACAATCAGACATTTAGGTATATAAATGGTAACACATTTACCATAACTTCCCATATTCTTCCAGGACGCATGACGATGGTATGGCAACTGAGTTCTATTTGCACACTACGTGTGACCACTGGATCATTGGGTGCGGATTGCTGATGAATGACCACACTGAAAGGATTCCTGTTACCATTATTATCCTCAGTTACCTCAACCATTTTGTACACACAGTTACCCTGGAACTTAAAACGCTTATTGTCAAATGAGTGATAGTGTCCCGTCCCAGATACAGAGCAAGTTGCTGTGTTGGTGGGGAAGCAGTCTTCAGTCCCGTCTTGGATACGGCACACTTCATCAGGCTCACAGGAGAAATCATTTTGGCACTGAACATTGCCATCATTTCCACACTCACAACGTCCCTTGCACTGGTCTGCCAGGAAAAACACCTGCCCTTGCTGGTAGTAGCGGCCCTTGTACTCACAACCACACTGCTCCTCTGGTACACACTGATCATCACTCAAAACAAAGCCATCATCACACTCACAGCCCTCTCTGCAGATACCAGTTGGGCAAGTCGTAACCTCTGTGTTTTGACATGTTAAACAGTTGTCAGCACACACGGTGTAGTGGCTGTTAGCTTTGCAGGCCAGTGCTGTCAAAAAAAACAAACAAAATATATTTGTGTGAAATGATGTGCAGAAACATAGTTTAGTAATACCTATGAAGCACTTACTAGTCAGGAATTCTTCCACTATTCTGGATTTATTCAGACAGTATACTCAGAGAGGATTCAAGCGGATCGTTGGTATACTAGTGGGTTATACATGTTCTATTTTGGTAGGTACTAATATTTAGTAAGTAGAGATGAAGGTTTATTAGGGCATTATTAAGATTATATCAAGAATAAAGGCCTAATTAGTCATGAACAAGACATTGTGAACACACGCTTAACAAATGATTAATGATGCCTAACACATGCCTTACAAGTCACTAATACAGGCATTAATTAGGTATGTATTAGTGGCTTATATGTGAACCTTAAAATAAAGTGTTACCACAAAAGAATATAAACTGACATCTTAGATTGTTTTGAATCATGTGAAGTACAGTTATACAGCAACATTGCATCAAGAATTAACCATAGGTATAGAACCCTGGAGTCAAACAGAACCTGAGAAGTTGTACTCACGGCAGAATGTTTCTGTTCTCCAAACACTGATCTTGGTTTTGGCCTCCTGGCACACAGAGGTGTAAGTGCTGAGGGCATTGCAGAGTGCAGAGGAGTGGCCCTGATACATGCACATGTCATAAACACAGTCATTATAGTACTGCTCTGGATCCACTTTGCTGTGACAGTCCTTGAAGGGACCAGTCTTGTCTGTGAGGATGCTGCAGGCTTTCCGGAACGGCTCATTCTGATTTGAGTTGATGTCACACACGGGGCAGGACTTGCCTTCACATGTATCTTTGCACCGAGGGTCATCCTTCACTTTCCAGCTTGTACCAAACTCTGTTGGATTTTTGGCAGGGGTTTTGCTGGGTGTGAGCATGTCATCCTGCCCATTGCCATTGAAGTTTCCACATAGGCCACCTAGCAGTCCACTGTAGGTGCTTGGGACTGTGACTGACACATGACTTCTCCAATCATACACCATTTCCAAGCCAAAGTCTGTTTTCACCACTCCTGCCCTGCCACTTCGGAAAACTGACAGCTGTCCGTCCTCCAGCGCTAATGGCAAGTTTACAAATCTGTTGTTCAGCTATACAAGGAGACAAAGTATTTCATGTCAGTTCACAGTGAGTCTACTGTGAAATGCAAAATGGTGTCATCATATGTCTTGTGAACTACCTAAAGCTGTCCATTTCATGCCAACTGGTAGTTTTTGATGAAATTGGTGATACCAGGACAGTGCATTAACTCTTGTTTCTTCAGATTGCCAAATGGAAAAACTTACCATCACTTTGCCAGGATTGTCACTGCTCAAAACAATGGTGTATCCATACACTTTAATCAAGGCTGTCTTGGTGTATGCCACTGCCTTGTTTCTGCCTCTATTCTCATTTTGGACTTGTACCTCGAATGGTACCAGAGTTTGATCTGTAGTGTCGATTAGTTTGGATAGGTAGTATGTGCAAGTGCCCTGGAAGTCAAATTTCTTGCCATCAAATGAGCGGTAGTGTGGATCACCAGAGCCCCGGCATGTGCCATAAGACGGTGGATAACAGTCTCTCACACCGTTCTTCAGAGAACAAACCTCAGAACTCTTGCATTTGGTAGCAGTGCATTGAAGTTTTCCAGACTTGCATGTGCATTTTTTAGTGCATGTGTTGTCAGCCCAAAATGTGTGCCCCTCAGGGTAATAACGTCCATTACTGCTGCAGCCACATGAGGCCACTGGCACACACTTTTCACCACTGAGTACAAAGCCGTTGTTGCACTGGCAGCCCTCTACGCAGGGCGACTTGCAGGTGGATGGAGCATCTATGTCAGCACAGGAGGCTGCACATGCAGGCCCACATTCTTCATAGTGGCTATTTGCAGGACAGTCCATCGCTGTGAGCAACAATTAAATGAAGGACAAATACATCAGAATATATCAACTCTACTCCAAATTTAGCAATGTAGTATGTTTTTGTTATATTTGTATCAATTAGGATTAAGAACAATCTTTTGGGTTGAAATGTATTTGCAAACTAACACAGCCCTAATGTACTATATGCCTGTGATGATGGATTTAATGTCAGGATCACCTGATACAATGTCAGTTATGTCAGTGAGATAACATATTTATAAAAATCAATAAAATTGAATGTTGTAATATGCTGAAGGTTTCATATTTTCTTTGGATAAACTTACGACAATTAGCAAGCTTTCTCCAGCCAGTAATTTTGACGCCCTCTTCCATGCATGCATCCACATAGCTTTCTATGTTGTCACACAGGAATCTTTTGATTCCTTTATTAATGCAGATGTCATACACACAGTTGTTGAAGTACTTGTCAGGATCAACTTTGCCGATGCATTCGGCAAAAACACTTTTGGTGTCAGTGATGAGGCCACAGTATTTTGCCCCACTATATTTATTTTTCTGGGCTGCTGAGCAACTGGGGCATTTTCCACGACAGTCGTCATGACAGAACAAGTCACCATCCTTCACTTTCCAGCTCTTGGCAAACTCCAGGGATGAGGAGAGTTGACTTCCAGAGCGACCTGTCCACTCATCATTGCGGTTTCCGTTGTAATTTCCACACAACCCGCCCAGTGTACGGAAGTAGCTGCTTGGTGCTGTGATGTACAGCTTCGTATGCCAGTCATAAGCCACTTTCAGACCAAAATTTGTCGTCAGAATGGCATACCTGCCTCTTTGGACCACCTGGAGCTTTCCTCCCGCTAGACTCACTGGTAGGTAAACAATCTCACCATCCACCTATTTAGATATAATGGGGTAAATGTAGGGTAAATTATGACACTTATTCAGTTCAGGAGGTTGTTATTACCCCCCTCATTCAATGAGTTAGGGTTAGGGCCTCAATTTAGACATGGGCATTGATAGCCTATTGGTCTTTCATCAAATATCAGTCAAAATGCAAACATATTTTAAAGCGTGTGAGGATGGCTTTGCATTAGGGTTAATGAATAATCGATGATCGATTATTTGTTTGTTAAGACTTGTTCGAATAAAAATCCGAATTTAACGAATAATCGTTTAAATCTTGCGCATTACAGCAGCTACATCTTCCGGTAGGCTATTGCGCAACAACGAGGAGAGATGAAGGAGGTTAGGAGGAGAATAGCAGTGTGGGACCATTTCTCAAGAAACATGGGCCTATGGCTTATAAAGTTCAATGCAATTACAGTGTCAGCCTGCTTTATTAACCTACCAACGTCATTTAAAATGCGGTTTGATACCGGAGAAATTTTATGTTCTCAGCTATGGCAACGTGCGCATTAGACACAAAGCCTAGTCGTGATGTTTTCTCCGATGTGAAGGGAAACAGGCATGCTGTTGATAAATAGGCTACTGCTTAGGCTATTAGGCCTACGTAATTTGAGAAAAATTGGTATTTGTTATTTAATGTAGCCTACTTGGCAACTGAAGGCTATTATAGAGCGCGTCATATTTTTATAATAATTCTGTCTGCCTCGGAAAGCATGAACGTGTGATCCACTGAAATATGCATACCTGTGTGCCTTGCTCCCCCGCCCTCTCATCCTGAGTTTGAACAAAACTATGCGAAAGTTCTTCCCATTCCAAGTTGTTATCCGTTTGCAATTTCGGTCAGAAAATTCCATATTTCGTGCATTCAAAAATGTTCATGATAGCCTATGCTGCGTTCAAAACATTGTGACAAATCTAGCAAAGAGCTGGATTCTTATTCCACAATCTGGGATGATATTAACATCTGGGTAACAGTACAAAAAAATTATTTAACAGCATAAACGAAAGCTACGTCTGAGCTCTAACTGACAGGCTATTCCTTCACGAAATCACCAAACAACGCATCGCACGCAGGTCTACACGGTCGCACCTTATGGACACTGATCCTTTTGCGCGCTCTCATTCATACTGCGCACGGCCAAAGTGCTGTATTTCCTTAATAACTTTGGAGAAATATAAGTCATTTTATGTGGGTTTTTGACATTCATTTCCGTGGGGAAGATTGGTGCAAACTCCTGTATAGCCTAGGGCTCTGAAAGTGGGCAAGTGACGTCTCTTTTTTTCCCCCGCAAATAATCGATTAACTGTTTGTTAACTTTCTGAATAATCGAACATGAAAATTTCTGTAAAGTCCCAACCCTACTTTGCATGCTTTAATTGTCCCCTCAGGGAGAATCCCCATAAGGAAAAGAAATGGAAAAAGCTAATAAAATCCATCCTTGACAGCAATATGGTATATCACTTAAGGCTTACAGTACATGGCTAATACTATGATTTACTATGATTTTACCCCCAGTATTCCAGTGTGTCTAATCTATTCTGTTAAATTCTAGGGTACACTACAACATTTTTACAGTTCATAACCAGCCCAGGCTTCTGTTGGCATCATCCTTACATTAGCCCATAAGCAATTCAAAATGCATTGCAACTTAAAATATTGAAATACGTAAAACTGTTAACTCTCATCAGCAGTCTTACAAAAAAACAAGTAAGGGAAATATTTTGTACACATTTCTACCAAGCAAAAAAAGCATAATACTATGCCTACAATGCATGAGCATTCTTTAGGCTCAAATGCTTTATTTATTTCCAATAGCCCTAAGAAACTTGTTTTACTAACAAAGTGATTTGATGATGACAGAGACAAAGGCCGTCTGTTCAGGTATGTAGGCCTACTGTAGCCTATCTTTATAAATACTACATGGGAACTCGTATCTCCATTGTGCTTCTGTCTCATTGCCTCTCATTTGCACTGCTCCACTTCAAAGGATTTTTACTGCGACAGCGCAAGACGTTATTTCTCTCGACTCGTGGGAGATTTTACATCACTCGCGGACGTCCGTGAGCCACTATAAAAATCCGGTAGACTCACGGACGTTCCGGGAGACTTGGGATGTCTGGACTTTAAGAAAGGTGCACATTACTGATATTGTTTTTGTCAGTAAAAGTTTGTATTTCTTTTTCATATTGATACGTTTTCATATTTATATGAAATTACTGTTACATACAAATTTGTACATAAGAATAACAATGATCACATGCATCAGACAGAATTTGAACCAGCAAGTCTGAAGATCTATCTACACATATTACCGTGGTATACTATATGTATCAGAGCAAACATGTTTAAAGGGGGCATAGAATTAATTAATTGAGGATTGTACCTTGCTCTCTGATGTTAAATTACAATATATTCAATTGTATTTTGTCAAAGATAAGATCAAGTGATATTTTACAAGCCTCATTAACAACTCATATTTAAGATGTGTTTTGAAATGGCTCTGGCCATATCAATTGAACTGCAATTTCTTTGTGCTATTTGACATCAGTTGTAGGCTTTTTTTAGCCTAGAAATCTAGCTAACCCAGGATTGTGTCTAGCTTTAATTTTGGGTGGTCTGAACAACAGAAAATTACATGGAATGTCCCACATGGATATCTGATTAAACCCTCATCCCAAACATGATAAAAAAATTCACATACTTGAGTCTTTGTTCCTTACCTCAACTCTGCCCCGTTGGCTACTGATGGCCACATTGTGATTGTATACAGTTACTGTGACCTTCCGTACAAAAGACACCCATCTGTTCCCCCTGTGGTTGTTCTTGGCTAGGACTGTGAAAGGAACAAGGCCTGCCTCTGCTTTCAAAAGCTCTGCCATGGTGTAAGTGCAGGTCCCTTGGAAGTCGTAGCGTCTCCCATCAAAGGTTGTGTAATGGGGGTCGCCAAGAGCCGAGCAGGTCACCGTTGATGTGTGTACACAGACACCTGCCTTGCATACTTCCTTCTCTCGACATCTCATGGCTTCACAAGGTTCAACTACTTAAAAAATAAAGTGGACAAAAAAATGTGAACCACAATGACCACAAGATATGATCACACAACTCTGAGGAAATAGAAATGATTAAAACATTTTTTTTTTTTTTTTTTTAATGTCTCGGGTCCTACGGGCTCCTAGCACATAAACATGTTAATAATGCTCACTTATTTCCAGGTACACTATAGCTGCATAACAATCATGACAAAAGAAAGCTCTCACAAACTTACATTTGGCATTGTAAAATTGTAGAATGTTATGTGTAAGGACCCTGTTTGGTCTGGCGTTTTTCTCAAGTCAAGTCAAATCAGGACAATGTTACCCTGGTCGCTGAGTAAATGGCAGACCCTACAGTATATGGCCTAGTAGCCTTATCATCATAATCACATTTCTGACACTGGCGTAACTATTGGTAAGCAGACACTGTGGTTGCGTAGGTACCCGTGAAACTTTGGGGCCCAACAAACAGTGAGCGGGCCCATATAAACACTACCTCACACTACAGTCATAGTGTCTAATTTACAGGTAGCATCCTGGAACCTGCACTCTGGGTAAACTCTGCAATTATTTACCCCGATAAGGGAAAGGGACCATGGCGATTTATAGGCTAGGCATAATTTAATCTGCATCTCACCTCATGGTAAACTTAAACATTATCCAACTATAGGCAAATGTAGGCTATTTGTATTGTGATAATAATGTAGGTTATTTGTATTGTGATAATAATGAGCAAAGTGAACAACAACGTGAATTGTGGTAGTCTAATTTGCTTTAGCTACTGGAGATTGTGGGATAGCCTATGGTGGTATGTGCAAGTGGAAAGGAAGAATCAGGTAAAGAGCAAATTTGACATAAAATTGGACAAGGACTGCTCGAGAGTAAGAGTAAGTTCATTATGCATGGTGCGCTGTCACCAATGATTTTCTAATGGTGCTCTGTCAACAATTTGCCTCTTTGTTCTGGTAATGTTACGATTACCCTGGGCTAGGAAATTACTTCTGTTCTACCTGTGTAGGTCTGGCATTCATGGACATTGTGCTTGGGGGGCCCACCTTGATAATCTTGCTAAAGGGCCCGGTTTCTGATTTCTGACCTTGGCTTTTCTACCTTTTCTATCAGTATGAGAGGTCATAAAAAACAATGCAATGCACTTGTTCACTTAGATAAATTGAGTGCTTAAACGTTAGTTCTGGCAAGGCCATGGTAGTCAAGAAGCTTGCCGCTTTCCCATCTCATCCCAATACTAAATTGATCCAGGTGTATCCCCTCAGCTGACTATCTTTCCTCCGTAGCGATTGGCCACGCACCCTCGGCGCGCCCTTTAAATTCTTCCCTGTTTCCCTCAACCGTATGCTACCCACAACCTCCCCTGCTCCGCTTTGACGTGTATGACATGGCATGTTCTCTTGTCATGTAACCTGGTTTTGGCGAATATTTATCTCTCCCTGTTTGGCTGGGGCGAGAATCCCCTAACTGCTGCTTGTGGTTACACACCATGGCCTATTATGGCCTACACTGGTTACACGAAAGGGAAGACACAATCATCTACACCTATGGTGGTAATATCTGGGAACAACAAAGGATATGAACATATGAAGTGAAATATTTCAAACAAATCTTTGTGTTACTTTGCATGACTACCTCAAAGGCAATGAAAACCCCAAAAGTACAATATCATATATACTTGCAGTACAACTGATAAAAATCAGTGATTTTTGACATAGCCATACAGAAGAAGGCCAAACCACGTGTTTAGTGCATATCCTTGAACATACAGTAGTTTTCAGAAAGCCTACATTTCACTATGAAAAGTCCTTGATTGACAATGTTCTAACTTTTTCTATTTCATTTTGCAAAGTAACAGATGTCTGGCCAATAGGTTACTTCAGAAGGACCTCAGTTTTCACTGCATTTTGTGGAATGTGGTAATCATTTAGGATTATAACAATATTTTGCTGAAACCCCTGAAAAGCTGACAAATACTGTATAAATCAGTCTCTTACCAATGACATCCCCACAGTTTTTCCATTTCCCATCAGTGGCAAAGGTGCTTGTGATTGCACACCATGGCCTATCATGGTCTACACTGGTACACTGTGTGTACTGCTTGCCCTTATACACGAAAGGGAAGACACAACCATCGACCACTATGATGGTAATATCCAGGAGAAACAAAGGACACAGTGTTATGCAAGTAGGTCTCAAAAAATGGGAACGTTGGCAAAAAGTTAATTCATTAACGTCAAACTCATAATTCTATATAGACTATACATTACATATGAAGTGACATATTTCAAACAATTCTTTGTGTTACTTTGCATGACTAGCTCACAGGCAATGAAAACCCCAAATGTACAATGTCACATAATAGTTCAACTGATAAAAATCAATGATTTTTGACACAGCCATACAGAAGAAGGCCAAACCACGTGTTTAGTGCATATCCTTGAACATACAGTAGTTTTCAGAATGCCTACATTTCACTATGAAAACTCCTTGATTGACAATGTTCTACCTTTTTCTATTACATTTTGCAAAGGACACAGATGTCCAGCCAATAGGTTACTTCAGAAGGAACACATTTTTCACTGCACATGCATTTAGGCTTCTAACAACATATTGATAAAACCCTGATAGCTGACAAATACTGTACAAATCAGTCTCTTACCAGTGACATCCAGACAATTTTTCCATTTCCCATCAGTGGCAAAGGTGCTTGTGATTGCACACCATGGCCTATCATGGTCTACACTTGTACACTGTGTGTACTGCTTGCCCTTATACACGAAAGGGAAGACACAACCATCGACACCTATGGTGGTAATATCCGGGAAAAACAAAGGACACAGTGTTATGCAGGTAGGTCTCAAAAAATGGGAACATTGCCAAAAAGTTAAAGAGAACCTATGCAGGATCCGGTGGCGTCATCCAGTAAGCTAAGAACCAAACAAAGCAGTTATTAAGCGTTTCTGCCAATAATCCTCCATTTAGAATTGCGTAGTCAATGGTGAACGCCGCTAACAAAATGCATCGACAGTTGAATGCGCTGAGAAGTCACAAATCGCGTTGTAATTCAAACAGTAAGCTCCGACTAAGTCACGTGACCTAGCTTGCTTGCTAACCAAAACTTACGATAGCGGGACGCGCTCCCTGATCTTGCATAGGCGGTATCTGCCTCTAGGAGGATCGGACAATCTCGTGAAGGGGCTCGTTTTACTCCGGAACATGTCATTTATCAAGTCTAGTGAGTTCTAGGCAATTTACATAAAGGTGTAATGAATAGGAAACGTTGAAATTTTACCTAAAAGTTGCATGTGGGGGCTTTAATTAATTAACGTCAAACTCATAATTCTATGTAGACTACACATTACATATGAAGTGACATATTTCAAACAATTCGTTGTGTTACTTTGCATGACTAGCTCACAGGCAATAAAAACCCCAAATGTACAATATTACATAATAGTTCAACTGATAAAAAATCAATGATTTTTGACATGGCCATACAGAAGAAGGCTAAACCAAGTGTTTAATGCATATCCTTGAACATACAGTAGTTTTCAGAAAGCCTACATTTCACTATGAAAAGTCCTTGATTGACAATGTTCTACCTTTTTCTATTACATTTTGCAAAGTAACAGTTGTCCGGCCAATAGGTTACTTGAGAAGGACCGTATTTTCCACTGCATTTCTTGGAATGTGCACCATTTACGCTTATAACAACATTTTGATAAAACCCTGAAAAGCTGACACATACTGCATAAATCAGTCTCTTACCAGTGCCACCCTCACAGTTTTTCCATTTCCCATCAGTGGCAAAGGTGCTTGTGATTGCACACCATGGCCTATTATTGTCTACACTGGTACACTCTGTGTACTGCTTGCCCTTATACACGAAAGGGAAGACACAACCATCGTCACCTTTGGTGGTAATATCTGGGAACAACAAAGGACACAGTGTTATGCAAGTACGTAGGTCTCAAAAAATGGGAACGTTGGCAAAAAGTTAATTCATTAATGGTAAACTCATAATTCTATGTAGACTATACATTAGCCTACATATGAAGTGAAATATTTCAAACAAATCTTTGTGTTACTTTGCATGACTACCTCAAAGGCAATGAAAACCCCAAAAGTACAATATCATATATACTTGCAGTACAACTGATAAAAATCAGTGATTTTTGACATAGCCATACAGAAGAAGGCCAAACCACGTGTTTAGTGCATATCCTTGAACATACAGTAGTTTTCAGAAAGCCTACATTTCACTATGAAAAGTCCTTGATTGACAATGTTCTAACTTTTTCTATTTCATTTTGCAAAGTAACAGATGTCTGGCCAATAGGTTACTTCAGAAGGACCTCAGTTTTCACTGCATTTTGTGGAATGTGGTAATCATTTAGGATTATAACAATATTTTGCTGAAACCCCTGAAAAGCTGACAAATACTGTATAAATCAGTCTCTTACCAATGACATCCCCACAGTTTTTCCATTTCCCATCAGTGGCAAAGGTGCTTGTGATTGCACACCATGGCCTATCATGGTCTACACTGGTACACTGTGTGTACTGCTTGCCCTTATACACGAAAGGGAAGACACAACCATCGACCACTATGATGGTAATATCCGGGAAAAACAAAGGACACAGTGATATGCAAGTAGGTCTCAAAAAATGGGAACGTTGGCAAAAAGTTAATTCATTAACGTCAAACTCATAATTCTATATAGACTATACATTACATATGAAGTGAAATATTTCAAACAATTCTTTGTGTTACTTTGCATGACTAGCTCACAGGCAATGAAAACCCCAAATGTACAATATCACATAAAAGTTCAACTGATAAAAATCAACGATTTTTGACAGCCATACAGAAGAAGGCCAAACCACGTGTTTAGTGCCTACATTTCACTATGAAAACTCCTTGATTGACAATGTACCTTTTTCTATTACATTTTACAAAGGACACAGATGTCCAGCCAATAGGTTACTTCAGAAGGAACACATTTTTCACTGCATTTCATGGAATGCATTTAGGATTCTAACAACATATTGATAAAACCCTGAAAGCTGACAAATACTGTACAAATCAGTCTCTTACCAGTGACATCCAGACAATTTTTCCATTTCCCATCAGTGGCAAAGGTGCTTGTGATTGCACACCATGGCCTATCATGGTCTACACTTGTACACTGTGTGTACTGCTTGCCCTTATACACGAAAGGGAAGACACAACCATCGACACCTGTGGTGGTAATATCTTGGAACAACAAAGGACACAGTGTTATGCAGGTAGGTCTCAAAAAATGGGAACATTAGCAAAAAGTTAATTAATTAACGTCAAACTCATAATTCTATGTAGACTATACATTACATATGAAGTGAAATATTTCAAACAATTCTTTGTGTTACTTTGCATGACTAGCTCACAGGCAATGAAAATCCCAAATGTACAATGTCACATAATAGTCTAGAGGCATTTTTGATAAATGTGCATCCTAGAAGCATTTTTTAGTAAAAGTTGTGAACAGGTCTATTTAACCTAATTAAGGTGTGCTGAATTCAACTAACCCTGTTCACAAGCTGAATTTTGAGGTTTTGACTATCTAATTTGCAAAAACAAAATGGCTGCCGAATTTAGCGATTTCTAGCACTGTGTTTTAGCAAGAACTGCTATTCCATGCAAATAAATGCACATTTATGACATGTTTGTTTCTCACTATGTTCCTTAAGCATTATATCAAAGGTACAAGATGATATTTACAAAATAAAATCCAAAAAGCTAGCATTATGCTAATTATGCTAATCGTTATTTAATATTTTCTATCAAGATGTTAGAACCTATGTTTAAAAACTCAAGAGAAGTGATTAAAATGTTTTAGGAATACTCTGTATTAAGATGATATCATTAACAGTAAGTATACTTGTTTTCTTATGTGTTTGTTTTTTCAATTAGCTGATTTACCAGGTATAGCCTAATGCAGTTTTATCACTAATAACATTTCAGATTTTCCGCACTGTATTTTAGCAAGAAATTATTTCATGGAGATAAATGGACATTATTTACATGAAAGTTTCTCATAAATCTCATTGAGCAATAGATCAAAGATGGTAGCTATAATTAATTAATTAATTAATTAATTAATTAATTAATTAATTAATTAATTTATTTATTTATTTTTAAATGCTAATATTATGCTAATAATACCAAATCTACCTTCGGGTACAGATAAAGTTACCGTACAACGCTAATGGTCATCATTTTCTATAACTTTAAATATTCAGACAAGTCTTAGATCTGTTGTAAAGGACTTGATGTTGTTATCCCTTGAATCAAACTTGAGGCACTGCTGAGACTCCGTGGGTGGTCAATTGAGTGATACACCCTTTGGGTTGTCAAGTGGGCGCCCTCCTTCCTGAGTGTTTCGCTGATGAGCCCACAACACCTCCAGAGGATTCAGCAGTGAATCCCAGCATCCCAGGTTCACTCCCTAGGTCCCATCACATGACTTGAAGGCACATACAGTCTTTTCTCTTTATCCACAGCCACTCGCTTCCCTTTTCAGCAGGTCTGTCCAACTGACCATTGTCTGCTGTTATGGTGATGCGATTGGCTTGGCCCTCGCCCTCCTGAACGAATGGTGTTAGTTGCCACTGGTCTGAAGGGGGAGGAAGGGCATTCACAGATGTCCACCGAGTTTCCAACACTGCCGCTAGACACCTTAACACCTGGTTATGCCGCCAGGTGCAACAGCCTTGGGTGAGGCTAGCTTTGCATCCAACCAAGATGTGCTTCAGTGTTGCTGGACTTGGGCAAAGAGGGCACATGGGGTCTTCAGCATACCACTGGCTTAAGTTTGCAGGCGAAGGCAGGACATCATAAGCCACTCTGATGGTAAAGCTTGCCCTGAATGCCAACATCTCCCACAGCTCTTTCCAGGAGATCTTCCTCTTCTCCACTCCTTCCCATGTCATCCACTGCCTCTGCATTGCCTGCTCCACAGCTTGGGCACATCCTGATTTCTCATCCTGACGTACCTCCTGGACCATCAGCTTGCGGCTCTGGAATGGAGAGGCCTTGCTCCACACTGGTATGCTGGTCCCAAGTCCAAGGCCACTCCTCCCCTCTTGCACTCGGCCCAGGATGTCCTTGTGTATGAGTGCTGCCTTTGCTTGCTCAGTTGCAGCTGATGGGGTCCACATCCTCCCCGTGGCCAGGATGAGGGCAGTTTGGGCTACAACTTGATCCCTCAAATCCAGTAGCATCATCTCCAGCCTGGCGCACTTGTACTCCTCATCAGACTGGAAATGGGCAGTTGTAATATCCAATACTGTGAAGGCACCTAGGAGGGCCAAGCCACTTCCTTATATATGAGCTGACCAACCTCTCCAGCTTCTCCATCTTTGTCAGCGGCACTTCATAGAAGGTTAGTGGCCATAGGACACGTGGAAGTAGTCCATAGAGCATGCACCAGAGCTTCAGCTTGCCAGGAAGCAAGGTTCTGTCGATGTTCTCCAGGCCGTGGGCTACTTCTATCCTGAGCTGCTCTACTTGCTCTTTGTCCTTCAGGAAGACATCATACCAATGACCTAGGCTTTTCACGGGCTTCTCTGAGACAGTTGGGATGGGTTCCTTGCCAATGTGGATGCGGTGGTCTGCTAGCTTCCCCTTGATGATGGAGATGCTTCTGGACTTGCTCGGCTTGATCTTCATGCAGGCCTGCTCGATGTTTTCCTGGAGCTTTTTTAAAGCCGTACAGTACAAACCTTGGTCGTGGTGAGAGTTGTGAGGCCATCCATGTAGGCTGACCGGTGGCAGCCTCAGCCCAGGTTATATTAGCTGTCCGCCTACCGTCCATCTAGAGCAGTGGTTCTCAAAGTGTGGTCCGGGGAACACTGGTAGGGCAGGTGGTCCTAGAGAAACATTATTTGGGAAAAGTGGTCTTCAGTCTGAAAAAGTTTGAGAAACTGATCTAGAGGCCCGAATGATGACCTCCATGGCCAGGGTGAAGGACAGCAGGGAGATGGCGCAGCTGGCCAAAATTCCCACTTCCAGGTATTGCCAAGCTGTCGTGTGCTCTGCTGTTGTCATGCAGAGTTGGACGCCCTGGAAGTAGGCCTTGACGAGGGCTGTGAGAGCTGTTGGGACTCTGAAGTAGTCAAAGGCTGTCCACAGGAGTTTGTGAGGGACTGAGCCAAAGGCGTTTACGACATTCAGGAACACTACGTGAATATCTGTTCCCTCCTTTTTGCGACCTGGAGCTGATGCAAGAAACAATCAAGGGTACAACCAGAACACAGCGCAGTAAAGCAACAAGGCCAGTCAGACGTGTTGTGGAAGGCCATGAAGTATCTCTTCCAATTAACTAGTCAAATTTCCTTTCTCTGGCTGACAACAAAGCAGATCTTGCACATTTATTGTCTGAGGAACTGTGTTTGCAGGCACCTGAGGATAAAGAAATTGTAGTTGCAGGGGGTTTCAGAGAGGAACGTGAGGTCAGGTCGTCAAAGAGTACCACTGATTTGGTAGCTCTGAAATCCACATATAAGCAAACACAAAATTGGTGCTGCATGCCATCCACTGCCAGTTTATGACAATTGTTGTTTCTTCCAGGGACACAGATGTTCTCATGCTTCTGGTATCCCACTTTCAGCATATGCAGTGTAAGCACCTCTAGATGATGTCAGGCACATCCAAGAACTGACGGTATATACCCATTGATGTTGTTTTCAACAAACTACCAAAATGCTCAGCAGGATCCTTGCTAGCATTTCATGCATTAACTGGGTGTGACACCACCTCTTACATCGCTAAACACACCAAGCGGTCATCATGGAATATCTTCAAAGACCACCATGCACTGTTGAAGAATGTGGGCATTGGTGAACTCACAGAAGAAACCATCAAATCTTTAGAAACATTTGTCTGCAGAATTTACAATGTTCACAAAACAGACTCTGTTGATGCAGCTTGACATTTCTTGAAGATGGGGAAACCACAGGCCATGCCCCCAACAAGTGATGTGCTCTGTTTCCATTTAATGAGAGTGCACTATCAAACAATGGTATGGAGGAATGCCCATTGTCCCACACCAGAGCTTCCTGCACCCTCTGAAATGGTATGGAGACTTGAAGAGTATATATATATATATATATATATGTGTGTGTGTGTGTGTGTGTGTGTGTGTGTGTGTGTGTGTGTGTGTGTGTAGGAAAGAATGGTGGTTTATTAGCATATTACAGCTTAGAAATGCAATTTCTCCATCATTAAATAAGGCTACTTTTCCTGCCCTGTATAACATCTTAATAGAAAATATTAAATAACGATTAGCATGATTAGCATAATGATAGCTTTTGGGATTTTATTTTGTAAATATCATCTTTTATCTTTGATCTAATGCTTAGGGAACATAGTGAGAAACAAATATGTCATAAATGTGCATTTATTTGAATGGAATAGCAGTTCTTGCTAAAACACAGTGCTAGAAATCGCTAAATTCGGCAGCCATTTTGTTTTTGAAAATTAGATAGTCAAAACCTCAAAATTCAGCTTGTGAACAGGGTTAGTTGAATTCAGCACACCTTAATTAGGTTAAAAAGACCTGTTCACAACTTTTACTAAAAAATGCTTCTAGAACCCCAATAGAGGGACTTTTTCTGAAAATGCGTCTAGTCTATAATAGTACAACTGATAAATACCAATGATTTTTGACATAGCCATACAGAAGAAGGCCAAACCACGTGTTTAGTGCATATCCTTGAACATATAGTAGTTTTCAGAAAGCCTACATTTCACTATGAAAAGTCCTTGATTGACAATGTTCTACCTTTTTCTATTACATTTTGCAAAGTAACAGTTGTCCGGCCAATAGGTTACTTGAGAAGGACCGCATTTTTCACTGCATTTCGTGGAATGTGCACCATTTAGGCTTATAACAACATTTTGATAAAACCCTGAAAAGCTGACAAATACTGTATAAATCAGTCTCTTACCAGTGCCACCCCCACAGTTTTTCCATTTCCCATCAGTGGCAAAAGTGCTTGTGATTGCACACCATGGCCCATTATTGTCTACACTGGTACACTGTGTGTACTGCTTGCCCTTATACACGAAAGGGAAGACACAACCATCGTCACCTTTGGTGGTAATATCTGGGAACAACAAAGGACACAGTGTTATGCAGGCAGATCTGGTAGAAGTACAAGTCACCTGCTAGCATGTTACGCAAGTAAAAGTATAAATGTATCTTGTCTTTACTGTACTTAAGTATGAGAAGTAATCTATAATTAGTTGTACTTAAGTAATGAAAGTAAAAGTAGAAGTAGGCTAAGAAAAACTGGATGGATTATTGTGTGACAAATGTAGGTTGGAAAGGTGTACAGGCCAGTGCAAAATGATGCAACATAATGTTAGGTCTAACTTGACCCGTTATCAATGTAAGCTGGTTTTCTGTCACAAAGGGAGCATTGCACTAGCTACATTTACATCTAATATCTCAGATAATATAGTGGTCATGTAGGGGCTGCTTGGTTAAAAGCTTGTGTGATTGTGGAGATTACATGAAATTACAGGGCAGTGTTCTGAGCGTAGGGCAAGTAAGGCATTGATATCAGCTAGACCAGGGACCAGTTCTCAAACTGTATTAAGCCAGGGACCCCTAATTCTTTCAGGTGCTTTGTTAGATGTTGCATTCATTTATCTGAGGCCCCGTTTACATGTAGGGTTTTACACGTTTGTATTCAGGGAATGCATGACATTTACAGGTTATGTGTCATAAAAGCATACAGGTCCCATGATTCTTACCAGAGATTACTGTCACTGCTATCAGGAATATGAGTTGTTTGGAATCCATGGCTATAAGCAAAGCATCACAATGTATTTATCAGTCAGTAGGCTACTTGAACAGTGATTTTAAATACTAATGTATTGAATAGTAATTTTGTATTGACTATGTACTGGTATATTAGCCACATCCATCTATCAACCACAGTTTACTAAACATTATAGCCTATTGAATCAGAATCAGATGGTGATTTCATGAGAAAAAAAGAATTCCCAATTCCATCCCCTTTTTCTGGGGTGTCTAGGATGAAATAGAACAATCAACACTAAAATTTTGATGATTGGTCCTGTCTCAGCGATTGGCTCATTTAGAATCCCCCCTGTATGCTTCAGAAAGGCTTGCTAAGTGCATGCCTAATAATGTCCAAAACATACTTAAAAAGCCAGGGTTTTTTTTAAAAACCCAGTGCCCAGCGCTGTCCTATGATGTTCCAAAACACGCATCGTAGCGAAATACTGTTTCTGTCATGTTTCATGTGGTATTTTGAACATTATTGAACTATGTTTCGGCATAGTGATTTTAACTTGCTCTTAATCTTTCCACATAATGGTAAATAAAACTGGATAATACTTCAATAGTGTCAATAGACACCACTAACCTCTTGAAAACTGGTTTAAAGCAATTCTGAAGCAAATGGGGGATTCTACCATTCTAAATTAGCCAAATAGCCGAGACAGGACCAATCTTTAAAAAATTTTGGACTAGGGTTAGCCCAAGTGTTCTATTTCATTATAGACACCCCAGTGCATTTTTACAGCCCCACTTGTACTATTTAAGTCAAATTTCAAGAAGAGCTCTACTGCTTAAAGGAATTATCCAGAGTGAATCAGCACGTAGCTCTGCTGTTTTACAGTGTTAAGTGCTATTGATAGCCACGACAACGACTGAATTTTGTGCAACGCAGACCAAGATGGATTGAATCACTCTGGATTATTGCCTGAAAGGAGAGTAGGCCTACCGGAGTGAATTCAAACATAGCCCTGTTGAAAGAGCTTGCTAAATGCGCTAGTTAGCGAGTGGAACAAAATAATTTGGTGCAGCACAGACCGAACGCAAACGCAGAAGCGAACAGGCACTTTACACTGAATCAGTGGGACCTGACTGTTGGAAACCGAAGGTAAGAGCTGAGGTTACATTGACCCAATGTAAAGTGTTTCGCATTCACGTTAGGTGTGTCCTGTTCGAAAATCTTTCATTTCATGCGAAATATAGTGCTGTTAGAAGGCTCATGCAGCAGGGCTATGCTTAAACTTACTCCGGTATATTGCTTTAAGCTACTTGATACTAGCGAGTAGCCTGCTGAAGACACAAGAAATTTTGGTCCAACTCATCGGTTTCCTTGAACAGAGAATTAGCACTGACAACTACACCATGGGGGCAGAATTTTGAACTGTATTAGGCCTATCTTAACATGCTCCAAATGTCACCACAAAGTATGAAACATCAACAGACACCTTACCAGTGTGTATGACTACAAATGACAAAAAAGTGGTTAAAACAACATTTGCAAACAGCCACATATTGTTTGTTTACAATCGATTTTGTAAACACTAACGGATGCCAACTAGCGTAGGCTAGCTGGCTAGCCTGACAGGCCATCTCTGTACAGAAGATTTTCTGTACTTGAGTCTGGAAGGGCTGGATTGGGTGGAGGGCGGGCGCAGCCGTTGTCTGTCAAATCGCCTCTGCACGCGATTAGCCTAGAAATCTAGACGCCCCGAGCTAGCCTACTGCTCGCTAATATTATTATTTATTTATTTTAGCTCGCTAATAACTTGTATCATAATTATTGTCATTGCCTGATCTAATATTAAGTTCACCAGCAACAAAAACGAACAGTAACAACTTACTCCTTAGGCTTGAAATGACGACAACAAGTTGGGGAATATCAGGGATACATCCAAAAAACTCTCAATAACTCCATAAAACGATAGCGACTCAGTTTATTAGTTCCATTCCACAAATTTTGAATTTGCCTCAGCGTAACAAAAAGACGGAGATCTCTGCAACTCTCTTTCGTCACTTCTCCCTTACCCTTCAGGACGATTTGATTGGTCTGACACAAGTTAGATCTGGGCGCCTTCTTCTCTGCCGAGCCTGGCTAGACTCCTGTAGTGGCCAAATGAATTTGCTGCCGCTAGGGGGGTCTAGATTTCTAGGCTACTAGCTGGCAGGAGTGCTTGAAAATCCTCACAACCCAATAATTGATAAACTGCTTCTAACTGCTATAGTAAACACTTGGATTTTAGCTCAGTGATAAGAGCGTTCCACTCCCATGCTTTGGGTTTGTTGAAGCTGACGGAGTGTTCAAGACCCGAGTGAGAATGGCTTTGGCTTCAACTGCATACATTCACTGTTTTAATGGATTAGCCTAATGTGTAAATCAGTTCATCTGTTCAAGGACACCTACTGCATGTGAGTTGGACCAAATTTTCTCATATCTTCAGTACTGGTTAGTCTCTAGTAGCTAGCAAAATGCCCATAGATCTGTTGTTGAAACTTGACTGAATTTGTCCTTTAATTAATTTTGCAAAAGCAATGTACAGTATTAGCATCATAAAAAAATAGTTCTTACCTTTGACTCCAAACCAATGGACTTCACTGAAACAGTTCTGACACAGGACTTTCTTAAATACGTTCACTTGCTCTGCTATTAGACTATCTAAACAATGTGAAACAGGATCTGTTTGGCTTTGGCTGGGAAGAGCGCATTTCCATTGAACAAGCCACTATAGGGTGTCACACCCAAGTCACCCTCACAAAGTCTGTTTCCAATTGTCTTGGCAGAGAAGTTCACATCAGTGGCCTGCTGGAGGGCATTCTATAGGGCAGTGGTCCCCAAATATTTTTCCTCAAGGGCCAAATTTTATCATGCATATTAAGCCAAGGGCCAACCCCGCAAACATTAAAAACCATACGTTGAAAGGATGCTAGTTAGAACATGACAATGTTGTCCTCTAAACATCATATATAGTATGAGTGCCTGTTTAGACCTATGAGGTCTGTAAGCATGTTTATGGAGAAAACTGGTCAGAGAAAAAGTCAGATGGTGCTGTGGGCCACTCATTTGGTTCCTGCAGGCCACATCTGGCCCACGGGCCGCCATTTGGGGACCAGGGCTGTAGGGTATGGGCATTATTCAACCTGTTCCTCCACGCACAAAGGTGCAGACATCGGTTCTGCTGGTGAAAGACCTTCTACAGCCCTGTCCAACTCTCAGAGTAACTCCTTGTCACCTGAAATGTGCTGAAGTGTTTTTTGTTTGTTTGTTTTTTCTTTTCATACAATCATAAAATACTTCTATCAATGCCCATGGCGTACTAAAATACAAAATAAATTAAAGAGAGGAATGCAATTTCGCCGTCTGGCTTAACCGGACTTTCCCATACTGTATACAGAGCGGAAGCGAGGTTGACTGATTGGGGTGGCAGATGGCAGATCGGATGAACTCCACTTTGCTCCCATAGACTAGTCTGGGAACTCCCATGCTCCTTTGCACGCTTATTTCATTTCACTCTGCAAAGGAGCATGGAGACCATGGCCGTTTTTCTCGCCTGCTTTCGGTATCCAATCGCAGAACAAAAAGGGATTTGTACGGCCCTCAATCGCATTTTACGTCACGTGGCGGCTCTTGTATTGGCTCTGAGGTATGTACAGACGCTATGATAGACATTCGTAGCGCCCAATAAACGGCTATGGACAATTGTAAACGATGCTTCCGCTACGAGAAATGCAATAGGTAGGTCCCCAGACTAAATATCACTTGTGATTTTAGTTTGGCATTCGCCAGGCTACCCATAGACATGAACTACCACTACATATTGCTTCTTGAAGAATAAAATTGACCTCCATATGCAAAACCATTCCTGTTTTAGGGGACCCCTCATTGTTGCCCCTCAAGTACCTGTTCCTACTTCCTTCAACAGCAACACAGTTGATACTGATAAAGAACACCCTCTGCTACTTTCCTGATCAGATCATTATCAAAGAGGTTTAACTGCAATCCTGAAATACCCAATAAAATTTTTTTGAGCAGTGCATAAAGTGTTTGTGGAATCCCTGGGGTGCACACACAAGAAAACAAATGGAAACAACCAAAAAACAGATTCATTAGTTGCAGTACAGAATGTGTTTATTTTTAGATCATCATGTAACAATGTCTGCCTTTTTTTTTTTTATTTGTCACATACAATTATACATTGTACAACATTGGTTTGCTTGGTCCACTGACTCCTGTGACAATGTCTTACTCCACTGACAATGTCTGTGTCCTTTAATGAGAAAAAAATAACAATGAACAAAAATATTAATAATAATAATTAAAATATTAAATCAAATCAAATGAAATACATTTTTTCTTGGTCACATACCATTATACAATGTATTATGGTATGTGACCAATATCATATAATAATATATCATATAAAAACTTTTCCTAAGTCTCTCTGTTCTGGCTTTCAGGCACTGGTAACGTTTCCCAGATCTTAGCACAGAGAAGAGGTTATGGTTAGGGTGACTCGGATCTCTGATGATTTTATCGGCTCTGGACTGACATAATTACATAAATAATTATAAGTGATATTTAATCCTAAATAATTACAAGTGATATTTAGTCTGGAGACCCACCTATAGCTTTTCTCGTAGAGGAAGTGTAGTTTACGATTGTCCAGAGTTGTCTAATGGACACCTGCCAATTTGAGATCTGTTTGGTTGATATGCAAATTGTAGTGGAGCAAGGCTTTAATCTCAAACTCGAAAATAATGTTGAGTGTTTCTCAAAGTCGAGAATGCTTCCGAGGTAGCACACTAACCTTGGAAGCCGTACACTTCAAAAACGAGGTTCCATCAGTGCATCCTTGCAAAATCTATGAACAAAGGCCTCCGTCCTTGCTAGAATTTAGAAGGATGCTTGACTTTGGAGCAGTACTTGGCAACTGACAATGACGTGGAATGCTCGAAAAAGCAGCCTTCCAAGCTTGCTTCCTCGACTTTAAGAAACGCTCCCTCTTCGTAATTATTTGAGTAATATTTGAATATTTAGTCATCATTTTCTGGAGAATGTTAAATGGGTGTGATGCGATGCGGTTTTCTTTGCTTTAAAAGCATATTTACATTTCTTGAGAACAATGAATGATTCAGTCAGATGTCATAATCAAAATTTGAATTGGTGTAGCTTGCATGTTGGCAACCTACCACCTACCAGAGAGAATTAACTCAAACATGTTGTTCAAAACATGGGTTGGATCAGTGGTAATTTTGAAGCCCTGTCTCCTAAAAGATTTCTTGTAAAGAGCCTGGGATCTGTGTGCCCATTATTTTTCCTGCCCTCTTAACCAAAGTTGTGTGGCTTTTACAGTCAAATTGACAAATCATGTTGTGATGAGTTATTTTTTGCAGTAACAAGTAATCAAAGGAATTACTGTTTCCATAGTCATAACGGCGTTCCCATTGCAGTCAAAGGAATGCTTCACATTACCATACTGCACGCTGACTTTTTCAGGCCAGTGCATGCGTCTGAACTAAGCCCATTGGTGAGGTGCACATTCTTTTCTTTAACTCATGCATATAGGTGTCCTATTGCGCAAATCAGCTCAAGCTCAAGGCCAATTAATATGATACCTAAGAGACATTCTTTTTTGTCATTTTCTTGTGTGCACTTGAGAAAACCCAAGAACACTATCACCAGCAGCAGATATCTATTATGTAGGCTAGTCTAAGTAGGCCTATGGTCTATAATTTTGCATTACCATTTGCACTGTTTAAAAAAGTGTAGGCTTACTCCCAATAGCTAGACCTATTTCCCATAGCTGTGAGAAGTGGCTTTCCATAAGCTCCTCCAGCCAGTAGCCTAGAAAAAACATTTCAAGAAGGCATTCACAATTATTTCCTTGTTGACAATTGCAGTGTTTGGTGAAATTATTAAGAGTGACTGTCACTTCTGAATCTACAGCCTTTGGATATGGGCCTATTCTGTCAAAAATCCAGCAAAGTTCAAATTCAACAGTGTGTGAGCAAGTGGAGAGACCTGGTCTCCTGGTCTCCTTATCTAATGTTCTATGCTGAGGTTGCATTCTCATATTCACTTGTTCCTTTATGCTCATATTTCAGACTACTTTAGGAGAATAAATAATTGTCCAATATTAATTTGTGTCTCATGTAATGCTGGGGCAGATAGGGCCCCTTGGAATGGATGGACTCTAGGCCTCTGCCCATAAAAAACGGCCCTGGTTAAATGGGAGCATGTTCACTTTTTTTTAAACCATGTCCTATAGTCCCACATTTCTACCCCTGCCTAGTGGACCCCCTTTTGTGAATTTAATAGCTGACTTTACATTGGAGAGGAGTGCGAGGCAAAAAATTGCATTTTGTTCCATCTTTAAGGTAGCCTAGTCATGCCCCTCCCCTTGGTCTATGCTTCGCTTCATATGACAGCTCCTCCTCAGCTCCGTCTCTCTGAGGGACAAGCATGTTGTGTTGGTCTATGCTCTCCTCAAACGCTTTAATAAAACAATTTAAAACTGAGATTCTACTGTTTCTAAAAGTGAATGTATACAGTATGTACAGTATATCATTCATAGCCTATGTCCCTCTTGCATTTGAGCACTACATGGCCAACTCAGACAACAATGTGTTGAAGGTCTGAGACCATTTCACACTAGACCCCGAAGCCGTTTGTTTTTAGGATAATGGCTGGCTGAAGATGTTATTGGCTGGCTAGCCGGCTCAGCCAAAACCTAAATGGCTGCTGCAGCCGCCAAAATGTTCATGGCTACAAATGGCTGAAGTGGCCATTTTTATGTCTATAGATGTCTATATTATACTGATCTCAGTAGCAATGTATGAATAACGTGTATCACTATCACAGTTTAGGGTTGGGTATTTATTAGCCTATATTTCTTCATACAAGAGCTAATTTAATAGCCTACTTTAAAACTGTACCAGTTCCTCAATGATACATAAATTGATACCTAATTAATCTATTATTATTATTACATTAAAATAATAATTGTATTGAGCTATACAGTAGCCTATATTTGTTACCAATATATCTAATTGTTTCATTAACTTCAGTATCTGAAGTTCAAGCAATCATACTGAATGGCTTGCCATAGGCTAAACGAAAAAATGGCTTGCCATATTTTCTGCAGGCGCGCATCACCTAGGACAAACGCAAACAAGCCCTCTGTTGAAACTGACAGTAGGCCTATGGTTCTTAATTAAATTGAACATGTTTCTCCTTTTCATAGGCTATAAGTTTTTAAACATGTTGGAATATACAGTCTGTTAGGCATTTACAGTAGCCTAGCCCAATTGATTTATTTACTTTAGTCAGGGCAAGTCCGCGATGGAAATTATATGGCTATGAAAAGTCTCATAGCTCAGGATTATGAGGCTACGGTATAAAGGTAGGCTATAATTGTAATTCGAAATGTAATCATGAACATTTGGCTATTGAAAGCTTTCTTTTAACTAACAGTTTCGCCCATGCTTGAAACTTGCAGGCTATGTTTGCACAGCGTAGCTTTTCACTGTGGAAAAAAACGAATGGTCTATATAACACGACTAATGCCTCCGATGCGAAATTTCGGAACACCGATGTGCAAGGCTGATTTATATTGTTTATTTTCGTGTGTATCATAGGCTCATGTTTTCTGTGTGTGACTGATAGAAGCAAGATAGTTGTTGCAAATGCTACTACCTGGCTGGCTCAGCCAAAACTTTTTCAGCTGGCGGCTTAATGGCTTAAAAAGTTATTGGCGGGCGTTGGCTTAAACTCTTAATGGCGCAAATGGCGGCGCGTGGCGGCGGCTTTGGGGTCTATTTCACACCCATTCACCACTGTGCAGTAGAAAAAATGCACAAAAACAACCCGTCAACATGAAGAAATTATTTGTATCAATATTTCCGATAATTAAGCTACACAATTGCAGCTTAGCCTATATGAAAAGATATTTCCGGCCTAATAGCATGCTATCTATTGTGTGCAAAAATGTATGCCTACATGTATTTTCTTGGTATTAAAGGAGAGTACCGGAGTGAATTCAAGCATAGCCCCGTTGAAAGAGCTTGCTAAATGCGCTAGTTAGCGAGTGGAGCAAAATAATTTGGTACAGCACAGACCGAACGCAGAAACGAATAGGCACTTTACACTGAATCAATGGGACCTGACTGTTGGAAACTGAAAGTAAGATCTGAGGTTACATTGACTCAATGTAAAGTGTTTCGCGTTTGCGTTAGGTCTATGCTGTTCGAAAATCTTTCATTTCATGCGAAATATATTGCTGTTAGAAGGCTCGTGCAGCAGGGCTATGCTTAAACTTACTCCGGTATATTGCTTTAAAGCTGATATCTGGCATATAAACTGGTTTATTATAGTAAATAACTGAAAATAGCTTCCACTTACTGTAATTTGAAGTCATATGATAAGGGAAGCAGGAAAATTCTTGACATTGCCTACAATTTTTTTAAATTAGACCCTATTTTCCCAGGTCTTTGGTATTTTTTGTCCTCAACGGTGCCTTCCAGGTAGCTTTAGGATGAGGTTTGAGGGGGTTAGGGTTAGGAATAGGGTAAGGGTAATGTCTTTCAGGTTGTGCTGCCTGGAAGGTGCCGTTGGGGGCAAGAAACACAATTGACCATTTTCCCACAGCGTTATGTTCCAATAAGGGCATGTTCATACCAACACAGGAAATATTTATCCAGTTAGCCCTTACGTTCACATTACAATGCAGGATTCTGAAACTGAAAATGATTCCAAAAATAATTGCTGAGGTCGATTTAAAAAATGAGCGCTGAGGTGGATGAATATAAAATATATAGCACAGCATAAAAGAACCTTGACCCTTACCCTAAACCCCACTACCAGGAAGGCACCATTGAAGGCAAATGATACCAAAGATCGAATCTTGCTTGAACTTACATGTAAATACGGGGCCGACCAGGCAGACACACTCACCACACACACACACACACACACACACACACACACACACACACACACACACACTTGATATGTAGGCGTTTGGGCTCTTAGTCTGCTTGACATTATCTCTATGTAAGATGTCCCTCTTTTACTTTAGATGATGTTTACTGAGCTAATATTATCAGTGTCTGAGGTGCATTTTACTAGGGCCTTACCTTCTTTGCAATTATTTGAGTGAAAGCATTATTGTTTGTATTTAGCAAAGACAGATCTTATGACACACAGTAACTGACAGTTGGTTGTTAGGGCTTGTTTCTTAGAAAGGCATAGTTGTCTTTCCTATGAACTATAAATGATCTAGGCTTTGTGACGCTTGTGGATGCCCATTATTTGTCACTGATCCAATATAGCCTCATACAATGTGTGTGATTGTAAACATAATGCATGTATGCATAAAAGGTTTCCCTTTGTATAGGGCTAAAACATGAAGTGTAACCCAAGGTTTTCAATGTTAACAATTTATATTCACATACTACACATCCAGACCTTTCAAAAAATGATGTTTTTCTTAGGAGAAGGGATTGAGGGTGCATGACGGGCCTATCTTGGTTGTGATAATGTATGAAATGGGTTCATTATATCAATATAAGGCCTTACCTATATCAATTTTAGAGACCTACTAATAAGCAGCACAGTTTTTATTAGACTTATGTCATCATTTTTGAAGTTTGAGTGTGTAATAGGTCATCTAAAAGCTATTAAGATTGATTAGGACAATGTTGATGTGTTAAAATAGCTTAAAATCGTTTTTTTATATAATTTTTTTCTATTCACAGGGCTAAAACAGATAGGGCAACACAAATTTTTACATATTTTTCACATATTCATATTCGTATTCCACAGACTTAAACCTTCAAAAAAAAGCATGATTTTGTTAGGTGGGGGGTTGGGGGTGCATGACGGGCCTATCCTAGTGGCCTATACATGAAATTGGCTCATTTTATCAATATAAGGCCTTACCTATATCAATTTTAGAGACCTACTAATGAGCAGCATAGTAGATATTTGACCTATGTTATCATATGTATACTTTAAGTGTGTAATGGGTCACCTAAAAGTGGTTATGATTGTCTGGGACAATGTTGATGTCTTAAAATCGCTTAAAATCGGTTTTTCGATTTCCCTTTTCATAGGGCTAAAACAGGTACTGCATCCCAAAATTTTCAGTGTTAACATTCAGATTCATATTCCACACACTGAGACGTTTCAAAAAAGCATGATTTTGTTTGGAGGGGGGGTTGGGGGTGCATTACGGGCCTTTCGATGTTGTGGCCTATACATAAAATTGGCTCATTATTTTAATATAAGGCCCTATCTATATCAATTTTAAAGACCTACTAATGAGCATCATAGTAGATATTTGACCTATGTTATCAAATGTATACTTTAAGTTTGTAATGGGTCACCTAAAAGTGGTTATGATGGACTGGGACAATGTTGATGTCTTACAATCGCTTAAAATCGGTTTTTCGATTTTCCCTATTCATAGGGCTAAAACAGGTAGTGCATCCCAAAATTTTCAATGTTAACATTCAAATTCATATTCTACACATTCAGACCTTTCAAAAAAGTATAGTTTTGTTGGGGGGGGGGGGGGTGCACGTGGAGCCTATGTAGCTCGCGGCCTATTAATTATGACCAAGTCAAGGTGTACAAATTCTGTGAAGAAATACCCTGCATTCCCCATTCTTACCACTTTGGGTTTACTCAGAATTCAAAAATCTACTGACTGACATAGTGTGGGAGAATGGCGTTTAGTCCAGAGATTTTATTATATATATTGAATGAAAAGCTGAATATATTTGTAGCACCCCTTGACTGTATCTTAGTACTTATGGGAGCGCTCCTGGGTTCTTTTAAGTAACCCTTTAATGACTAACTTTAATAGTTCGTCGTCCCCTTCTAATGTATGTACTATGTGTAATAAACTATTGTTTCAACCTGTGTGTTGTCTCTTAAATTACCCTTATGAAAGGCTATGTTAGTTACATTAGCCTACCTTTAAAATATGTCGAAAACTATGAAGGGTGGAAGTAACAAAAATTAAATAAAAAGAAAATTAAGAAATAAAATGAAACATCAGTTCAGTTCAGTTCAGTGTTTATTTGTCACATACATAGAAATACTTTCGTAAGACAATGTAGTGAAATGTGGGAGAAGAAAGATAGGCAAGGCAAGAAGAACAAGATTAGTAAACAAAAGTGAATAAATTAAAATCAAATATAAGATTAGATGAAGGCATAAAAAGTCCATAGTTTGATGGGATTTAGATCCACGTTCACAACGGACACCCATGGTGCGTTTCCACTACGGCCCGGGGCCAGCCCAAGGCTTTTCCCCGGGCTCAAACACCGGAGTTTGGCCCCAGAGTTGCGTTTCCATTAGCTAAAGCACCGGGGTTTTTCATCACAATGCTAATAACTTTTAAACTTGCTTAGCGACAGTAGCACAAGCTAAACCATTTATGTTGCTAGGCAACACTAAACAAATGCTACCTGAACGTTTTTAAAATTCTTCAGTTTTATTATTGCATCATGCTCCATTCCAAAAGCCCCAGTTTGGCCCCGGTTTGGCCCTGGTCAACTCTGGGGCCGGCCTGAGGCCATTTCAGCCCTGGCCCCGGTCTGGGTCTGACAGTGGAAACGGGAAAAGTCTGAGGCTTTACCCCAGACACCGGGGTTTTACCCCGTAGTGGAAACGCACCACCAGAGGTGGTCAGCGGGAGGGAGGAGGAGACATGACAGACACAGGGGAAGTCATCAGCTGGATGGTCTTGAATGCAGCCCTAGATGTTATATGGCTCATCAGCGTAGCGCATGATCCTCAGCTAGGCGATCTTGCAGTCAGATGATCACTGCCAGTCGAGTTGAGTCTACCTAGCATCGGAGATCTCCGCGCAAATGAGGGCATGGCCGAACCTGTCGGACAGCAACACTGGCATTCCCTGGAATCCGCATTGTTTGCGCCATTCCGCCGTCACTGCCAAAGTCTCGGTTTTCCCCGCTGGCTCAGCAGCACCACTGATGAAAAACAGCCGCTTGCAACGACCACAACTCTGTCGGCTCCGCACTCAAACGCATCCATTGCGAAGTGCATCATTTGAAAGCACTTGTCCGGGGCAGAACTCAAACTTTCAAAATGAAATCAATTAATTAAAAGCTTAAATCTAACAAAACGTTAATGAAAAAAATACACATAAGCAAAACGTCATGACTACCGCAAAGTAATCACAACGGGCAAAAGAAAAGTGAAAAATAGAAGAAAAGTATGAAAAAAGGGGAACTACGGAGTAGGCAGTCGGCCGCGCAGCACCATCTCCATAGCAACCAGTTAACATGCAACCTAACATGTCATATCGCCAAGTACCAAATTTAAATCTATCAATTGTTATTAAATGTAATCTAATTTGAAGTTTGATACAATTGCATTTGAAGTTAAAATGCTTTAAACTTAAAATGAATTGAATAAGAAATTGAATTCACTTTGAGATCAGATATTACATTTACATTTCCTTGTTATTTTCATTTTGAGTGAGATATTATATTTCAGCCTCGTGCAGTTCCATGCGCCACCATTTATTTCAAGAGCATTTCATTTACTTTTAAAAAGACTTTAGTTTTAGGTTGCATGTTCACCTGTCAATCATATACCCCACCCATCAACACTGATCAGTCTCGATTGGAGATGCCTGTATCTGTTGTAGGCTAATGCTTTTGCAGAGTGTTCTCGCGTCACTACGACGCCGAATGATTAGCCTACGACGCTAAAAACTAACGTTATGCTCTGAATATTCATTAGTGATCATATTTTGCACAAAATATGGCAGGGTTGTAAGACTACAGGGCTGTTTGCTTGGGACCGTATAGTAAGCCTACCGATAGACCCACAGACAGTCAGTAGGCTGCTGCTGCTTGGAACAACTCTGGCTGGTCCTACTACCGTAGCTACAGTACGTTGTTGAGGGGATAGAATCAGATAAACAGGATCTAGGAGGTTATCAGTTGCACGATCACAAGATAGATGTTTGTCCCACGAGAAAGCATGAAACCTGGCTCAAACTGCATGTTTGACAAGTAGGCTAGACTATGTTTGCTAAGAAGAAAACTTTTATGGCCCCATGACGGTGAAACACACGGGGATCCCTGCAACAAACTACCCTGCCCTGTCGAGAGCGTTACGTAGCTTGCGGTGGTGAGAACCGACCAGCGACCACCATTTATTGTGCACATTTCAACATTTTACAAGGATAGTCATACACTTATTGGACTTAACAAACTCCCTGAAAAACACGACGACCAGTTGGTAACAAGGTCTCTCTGTCAAGGGCTCACTAAGTTTAGGCTATCTCCCGTAGGCTACGCGTGTGCTAGTTTTAGGTGTTGGATGTGCCAGCCTAGTCCCTTCACTGTATACATTGACGGCAGGCATTTTCAATCGAGTCAGATTGTTGTTGATGGGTGGGGCATTTGATTGACAGGTGAACATGCAACCTAAAACTAAAACCTTTCTAAAAGTAAAAGTAAATGAAATGCTCTTTAAATAAATGGTGGCGCATGGAACTGCAAGAGGCTGAAATAAAATGTCTCATTCAAAATGAAAATGACAGGGCAATGTAAATGTAATGTCTGATCTCAAAGTGAATTAAATTTCTTTTCATTTAATTTTAATTTTAGAGCAGTTTAACTTCAAATGCAATTGTATCAAACTTCACATTAGATTTCACTTAATAACCATTAATATATTTATATTTAATATATGGGGATATGATATATCAAAGTTTATTTCTTTTTATTTAATTTTTGTTACTTCCACCCTTCATAGAAAACACTCAAAAGACCACTTCTTAAACATTAAATAAGAATATCTTTACTGAATAAAGAAAGTCGTTTTTAAATATCCAAGTTATTAAATATTAAAGTTTTTAAATTTACCAAAAAGAATGAATTATCAATGTTTTAAATACAAAAACACATGAATACCTTGAATTCCTTGAATACCTTTCAAAATGAAATAAAATACCAAAATACTCTTTAGTATTCAAAATAGCTTAAATGTACCCTTTAAAATCACCTTAAATGTCACTATACTATATGTCACTACTACAACTATATCTCTATGTCACCTTTAAACTGACACTAGGCTATAAACCTCCATAGCCATAGGCTATTGAAAACCCATTCTAGTATAAAGCATTAGCACACTCAATTCAACAGAAATAAACCTGTGGGCCCACACACACAGGCACACTCACACCATCAACCGTCTGTGAGACAGATCAGGACCTGGCCAGAGGGGGCCACCTCAGCTCTGCAAGGCTGTTTTGAGCGCACAGATTGGAACGTGTTCAGAGAGGCTGCCACTTCCAGCCAACATATCAACATAACTGAATACACTGAATCTGTGACCAGCTACATTTCAAAGTGCATGGAAGATGTAACCGTCACAAAGAACATCACCACAAGGGCCAACGATAAACCCTGGTTTACCAGGGAGGTTCGTGAGCTCCTGAGAGTGCGTAACACTGCCTTCAAGTCTGGTGACAAGGATACCCTCAGTACAGTGAGGGCTAACCTGAATCGGGGCATGAGAGCAGCAAAGCGTGCCTATGGACAGAAAATCCAATCCCACTTCACTGACACAAAAGACTCCAGACGCCTATGGCAAGGCATTCAGACTGTAACTGGCTATAGGCCCACCCCTCCCCCATGCGAGGACCACAGACTTTCTCAACTCACTTAATGTTTTCTTCAGCCGGTTTGAAGAAAACAACACCACCCCCCAAACAAAAGCCCCCCACTGCTTGGAGGATACAACACTGAAACTGGACCCAGCTGACGTGCGGAGGATCCTTGGACAGGTGAATCCCAGGAAGGCTGCTGGCCTGGGCAACATAACTGGGCGTGTGCTAAGAGACTGTGCTGACTCACTCACAGATGTTCTCACAGACATTTTCAACATCTCTCTGAGCCAAGCCATCATACCAGAGTGCTTCAAAGCCACCACCATCATACCACTACCCAAGAAATCCCCAGCAACAACTTTCAACGACTACCGGCCCATAGCACTGACTCCCATCATGATGTACTTCGAAAGGCTAGTCAAGGCTCACATAACATCCAGCCTACCCACCACCTTTGACCCCTACCAGTTTGCATATCGTCCAGCGCTCCACCGATGACGCCATAGCAGCAGCACTTCAACTCAGCCTGGCTCATCTGGAGAACAAAAACAGCTGTGTGCGGATGCTGTTCATTGACTTCAGGGGAAGATCACGCGGTAACGGAGTTACAGGGCCACTACATTTTCAAGCGCCATTCAGAAAGTTCTGAGCCGATATTTCAAAGCAACATCTCATTTTGTACGTGCCTACATGTACTTTATGGGTAACAGAAAAGGATATAACTAAATTCAATCTGTATCATTTTTAAGCCAAAAAGTGCTTGGTAACGGAGTTACAGAAAATTAACATCACTTTGTTACCATAAAAGTCAACATGATCAAACATGCGGTTCTCAGGGTGTAATCTCCAAAACTTTCCATAGAACTGTTTTTACACTTATTTTCTATAACATGACCGTAGATTTGGTGACTGTTAATGTTTGTTCCAGATTTATAACAAATTTAAGTTGCCTAGGTCATGGTAACGGAGTTACACGGTAACGGAGTTACAATGTTTAAATTGCACGTTTGTTTCATTTGGATCATTTGCTTTATGCACTTAACTACATCTCATTTTTGGTGTATTCAGGCATGGTTTTGCCCTGAGCCTCATCAAATTCAAAAGTCTGTTATTCTTGTAGTCCAAGCCACACTGATGTGTGGGTCTGGGGTGCGTCTCCCAAACATTCACGAGCTTCGTGCGGGAGCTATTTCTGTTGTCCGCTCCTTTATTATTTAGGAAGGATTTTGATTTGGAGAAAGGTTCCAGGTGGTGATTATTTGTGATAACAGGTGTGAAGGCAGGCCTATTCCATTAGGAAATTATATGGTTTTGTTGTTAATGTGAGCGTTATCAATCGGTAGACGTTCAAATTCAAAGATAATATTGCATGGAACAAGCGGGGACAGGCGAATTGTTATAGGCACTAATGCGTAAAACATGCCCAAACAAAATGGATAATTATTTCAGTTTATTTATCTTGTATTGTTTTAAGTATAATAATTTAGACACAGAGTAAGAAGATATTCTGTAACAATCACCTGGCATAGAACCCTCGACTGCTCTAATGAATGTAAGTCAAAGCAGTGCGCTTAACCCACTAGGCCACCTGCTGCACGCGAAGCAAAGTTCCTCACATCTAATTAGACTACTTGCCAATATAATTTCCTGTCGTTATTATTTCTTGTATAACTTGTACATTCATCGTTGTACGGGGAACGCACCCCTGGGCAATGGAACACCACTGACTGCAAGTCCTCCACACTGGTGTTCTCCGTTTCTGGATCCCTGTATACAGTATGCCAGACAGCCTAACAAAGTAGCATCCAGGGGTGCGTTTCCCGTACAACGATGAATGTTAGCATTCTACCATCAAAGTACGATGTTCGTGGGAACTAGGTAGGTGCTCAGCTATGGGTGTTTCCCAAAAAACGCCTACCAACATGGTAGACTACTATGTAAGTTTCTACCATGTTGGTATGTACCACCATAGTTCCTACGGCTACGACCATGTTTGCAGATGTTTTCGGAAGTGTTCGGAGACAATTCGGGCGCATTCGCGGTAGGAAGCATGCCAGTCCCGTTTATACATTTATGTTGATATAGTCAGTTAATAACGGCGGTTACATGGACCTGTGATCAATATAAGATTCAATCAAGTCATATGGCAAAAGTGGTCTAGTTTATCTTCACCTTCGAGTGAAAATACAAGAAATAATAACGACATGAAATTATATTGGCAAGTAGTCTAATTAGATGTGAGAATCTATCCTGTACGTGCAGCAGGTGGCCTAGTGGGTTAAGCGCACAGCTTTGACTCACATTCATTAGCGCAGTCGAAGGTTCAATGTCAGGTGATTGTTACAGAATATCTTCTTACTCTGTGTCTAAATTATTATATTTAAAACAATACAAGATTACTAAACTAAAATTAATTTCCATTTCCTTGGGCATATTTTACGCATTAGTGCCTATAACAATTCGCCTGTCCCCGCTTGTCCCATGCAATATTATCTTTGAATTTGAACGTCTACTGATTGATAACACTCACATTAACAACGAAACCATCTAATTTCCTAATTGAATAGGCCTGCCATTACACCTTTTATCACCGATAATCACCACCTGGAAACTTTCTCCAAATCAAAATTCTTCCTAAATAATAAAGGAGAGGACAACAGAAACAGATCGCACACACGCTCACTGAGGTGGTTTTGAACTCGCAGGAATCACTATTGTACTGGCTTTGCACTGGCTTATCCATTTACGCCACCAGTCATCTCAATTCACTCTTCATCTCTTGCCTAATTTAAATCATGACAATACTCAAGGAGACTAACGTGGCCTATAATATTAATAATTAACAGGAAATCACATTGTCAGTTATAACCAAGTCTTACTCATCATTGAAGTGTTTTTAATCAACAATTTCGTTGTCTCCAAATTTACCGAACTATGGGATGTTCAACGCCCTCTGTTGACTACAGTGTTATAGTAAGATACTAACTTGTTACGGGAGGAGAAGAGCTCTCATAGGTACGGATCAAGTTACGATGTTGTTTACGATATAGCGCAGGAACCATGATTTCGAGAAACAAGGACATAGTAGCTACCTACATCGTAACATGGAGGTTTCACCTCCATGGTATGGACGAACATTTTGGGGAACACCTCTCTCGTAGTTTCATGGTTCCCACTATGTTGGTAAGCCACAGTTAGCCCGTAAATAGCTCGTAAATGTTTGGGAGACGCACCCCAGCTTAGCAACCACCATGTCCACCTTAGCAACAGCCTAGCAACAACCTCCGGCACCCTTTTAACTTACCAGGAACCACTTCCACAATGATGACCTAGCACACAATGGCGACCTAGCACACAATGGCAACCAATACAATCAACGTTGTAAAGGGCATAGCAACCACTATATCTGCCATAGCAATTGCCTAGCAACCACCGTATCTGCCTTAGCAACAGCCTAGCAACCACTTCAGTCACCCTTGCAACATCCTGGGAACCACTTCTGCAATGATGAACTAAATTTGTAATCAACATTGACATGATCGATGTAGCAACCAACATGATCAACATAGCAACAAGCATAGCAACAAGCATAGCAACTACCATATCCATCCTAGCAACGCCCTAGCAACCACCTCAACAAGCCTTGCAACTTCATAGAGGCCACTTCTGCAATGATGATTTGGCAATCAACATGATCAACATAGTAACTGACATGGCAACCACCATATACACTCTAGCAACGCCTTGGCAACAATTTCAAATACCTCAAATTAGTAGTGGCCAATTGTTAGTGTTTTTTTGCGTCCAACCATCTCCACCACTTCTGTATTTCTAAAATGATAGTTTGCAAGAAAAACTTAGGAAAGGAAAACTTATTTTGTAAAAATTATACAGTGTATGATAGAATTCATGACTTCATTGTAACTCCGTTACTACACTGTTTAACATGAGCATATGTCCTATATTTGTATGCCAATTTTCAAACAAGAATACACTAAATGATGTGTCCTACCAAGGTGCTTTCTTTTGGAAATTATTGAATTTTTTGGACACCATCCCACTGAGGGAGGAGAAAAAGAAGTGTTTTTATGGTAACAGAGTTACGGTAATGGAGTTACAGACCTACATATTGTATCTACAAAAATGCCTTTAGAAATATTTTTTTCATACTTTTCATTTTAGAACCTTGTAAAGGTACACTTTTACAGTAGAAAACAGAAATAGAAATAGTAGTTTATATCTTTAACTGCTAGTTAGAGACAAATTAGCATTTCAGGGGCACAAAACAGCTGAAATCTGACACTCCACCACACATTATATTTAAAGTGTTGTAACTTCTGATCCGGGGGACATATAAACAAAATTTAAACTGTTTTACAAACTTCACTTCTTTGTTAAACATATGAGAAGAACACTGTAGGAATATATGTAGTTTGATTTTTCACTCCAGATGTTAACATTCGCGTGATCTTCCCCTTCACCTCTGCATTCAACACGGTCATCCCACAACACCTGGTGGACAAACTACAAACCATAGGCATCAGCACACCACTCTGCAACTGGTTACTGGACTTTCTCACTAACAGACCACAGACAGTAAGAGTCGGCAAAAACTCATCACAGACCACCATCATGAACACAGGGGTCCCCCAGGGGTGCGTGTTGAGTCCGCTGCTCTTCACCCTGATGACCCATGACTGTTGTGCCAGATACAACTCAAACCACATCATCAAGTTTGCTGATGACACAACAGTGGTTGGCCTCATCAGCAACGATGACGACTCATCCTACAGAGAAGAAGTACACCATCTCATCACCTGGTGTGACACCAACAACCTTCATCTCAACGTCAACAAAACAAAGGAAATAACAGTGTACTTCAGAAAGAATCACAAGCCAAACACACCTCTCACCATCAACGGCAGTGCTGTGGAATCAGTGAAAAGCACCAAGTTCCTGGGTGTGCATATCACTGACGACCTGACATGGACCACCAACACCACCGCCCTTGTCAAGAAAGCACAGCAACATCTCCACTTTCTGCGCAGGATGAGGAGAGCCAGTCTCCCTCCTTCAGCACTCACCACATTCTACAGGGGTGCCATTGAGAGCATACTCACCAGCAGTCTCTCAGTGTGGTATGGCAGCTGCCATGTTGCAGACCAGAAAGCACTACAGAGGGTGGTGAGAACAGTAGAGAAGATCACAAGATCAGCTCTACCATCCATTCAAGACCTGTATCCATCCCGTTGTCAAAGAAGAGCCATCAACATCATCAAAGACACTACCCACCCCTCACACGCACTGTTCACCCTCCTACCTTCTGGTAAGCGCTACAGCAGTATGTGCAGCAGAACAAACCATCAGACTGCTGAACTCACTCCAGAGAACAAGACTGTAACCCCCCCACACACACACACACACACACACACACACAACCAAGACCTAGTACCCTATGAACACTCTCCTACACAAATGTTTACAGACTTCATCTCCATGCTGCTACTTGCACCATGCACTTTGCCTCACTTGCACCTTGTTAACTCAGGTTTTGCACTCCAGTAATATACCTCAAGACTTCTGAAACACCGACAGTCCAGAATGTTTGCTCATATTGTCTGTTATGTTGTCTGTTATTATGTTACTGTTATTATTATTTCCAAGCCTGATATCTTAATATCCTTGCACTTTACACTTGTGAGTTGTGATGTCCTATATACATCTCAGTTGTTTGTCTTAATTTTAACTGCACATTTGGAGCTTTGAGAAATGCAATTTCAGTCTGTGTGCAATGTACTGTTACAGTGCTTGATTGACAATAAAGTTCGCTTTGACTTTGACACACACACACACACACCCCCCAGTCCCTGCCGACAATCTAAACTCAGTTTTTAACCCAAACGTTGCAGGCCTGGAGCGATGCTTGTAGTCGGTGTAGCCCAAAACAATATGGCTGCTTCACTCTGAATGAGCCTAATAAAATAAACTTTGTACCTTAATCCAAATTGCTTGCGTAGTGTAGGTAGTACTGATGCGCGGGCCGGCCCGAGCCCGGCGGGACCCTCGGGCTAGCCCGCGGGCCGGGTTGGGTCGGGCCATTATTTTCATAAGAATCCACGGGTTGCGGTCGGGTCGGGTCAGATCACAGACAGTCATAATTACAACGTTAAAATCACACGCACATCCGAGACAGCAGAATGCCTGCACCTGTGTGTTTGCTCTCTCTCCCTCTGCGCACAGCACCAATGCTGAAGGCAACCGAATGCAAGCAAACAGGCAGCTACTCATGTGAAGCGCTCTCTCGCGCTCTATCTCTCTCTCTCACGACAGGAAACCTAAAAAGAACTAACTTAGCGAATCCGTGTATCATTCGTTCATTCATTATTTTGTTTCAAAACCAAAACAGAATAACCAAAAAACGACGTCTTATTTTCGTTTTTTTGATTTTGGAACCAAAACGAAAAAACGGAAAAACCGAATCACTTTCGTTTTTCTGTTTTTAAATCCAAAACCAAAAATCGGAAAAACCAAAACAAAAAAACGAACTAATGTTTCCCCTTCTGATTCCAAACGCAAAATCGGACAATGGGAATAATGGTTGGTCGTCTTGGAGATTCAGGTAAATTCTAGAATGCTTGCTACGCTTCCTCAGATGCTTTTGACAACCTACTGACACGGACTGTAAGCACAATGTCGATACACACTGCGGGCTGGGTTGGCTGCGTGATGGGTCGGGGCGGGGCGGGGCGGGGCGGGGCGGGGCGGGTCGTAAAAATCATCGGCCCGCGCATCACTAGTAGGTAGTTCACCTCACCAACGATAATGGCAGTCTCTGTAGCGATGACACACGAATATCCCCCTCGGGAAGGCAGTCTGGAACATCCAGCAGCTCGATGAATCCACGCAGTTCCCCCGCAAGTAGCAATGGAAGTCTTGTTCGATGCGCTTAGCATGGATAGCTAACTTTGCAGAGTCACTCACGTTAAGTCCTTCAAACAGTAGATTCACTCAAACAATAAAGTTCCACAAACTGCTGTTCGCGTAGCTCAGTGCATTCAGTCCGAATACACTTCTAATGAAAATAAAATGTTTGTCACATTCCACATAAACATTACACTGTGAACAAGGCAGCAGCCTCTAGTCTGCTGGTGCTTCTTCCCTCGTCTCTCTCAGTCTCCTTCGCGCGGTTTGTGACCTTTCACCTCTAGAATATTCTACAAGGTCTAACCTTTCTATACCGCTCTGGTCTAACATAGTAAAATAAAATACATTTTACATTCAGGCCCGTGTAATGGTCCGTGTAACGCTTTGCAGTGCTTTGATCCATTTTTAGAATTCACATGCTTTCTTCATGTCTTGACTTGGTAGCTTTCAACTGTCTGCTAGCTTCCTTCAAAATCAGTGAGCTTGAATCTGGCTCATATTACACAGATAGTATTCATCCGCCGGTTACTTTAATAAGCTTTCATACCTTACTGTGGGCCTACATCATATTTGAAAAGAACAGGCTATAAAAGTTAAAGCATAATTTTAGAAGCTGACTTGGAATTAAAGTCCAATACAGACAGTTTTTAAATTTATGGAGAAATGGGTTTAGTTATGGTGCATTTACACATTAGTAAAATGGCTGTAGTTCGACCTCAACTTAAAGCATTAAGTCAAAAGAACTTGCATTAAGTTTAGTGTTGCACCTTCAAAATGTACATTTTGACTTATAAACTAAATTTTAAACATTGAAAACTCATGATATTAAGTTGAAAAAGCATAAATTATGGTTGTGAGTTATTGTAAGTTAAAATTATATTTTACTTGAACTTTTTGACCATATAATTTTTTACAGTGCAGGTGAAAAAGGCAAATTTGCTTAATTATTCTTCCACGAGTGGTATGTCTTTGAGGATCCTGTACTGTCCTTCTCCGGCGGGATGTAGATCATTGCTTACTGGTAAGCTGCATTAACAACCAGAAACATTAACTGTAAGTGATAATTGAAATTATTTGTAACCTAGACATAGGCCTATGAATAATCGCTGAATATTTTTTTTGCCTTTCATATTAATAACAAGGCAGGTCTGTGCTTCTGTAACATATCTGCATGCAGTCCAAGTATCCTACATGAGACTAGCCTCAACAATTCAAATAAATTAAGTTATGAATAATATATAGGTCTACGGTGCATAGGCTATATTTTGAAAAAGATCTTGGACAATAGATTAAATAGATTAAAAATTATTATTTGGCATGGTTTTATCATGACATAAAAAATAAAACGGCTAGAGAAATGTTTTCTTATAGGCCCTATTCCTGGTGACTCTCTCACCTGCTGACAACCTTCTTTACCTTCATTATCTTGAAAAATCCCCAAAATAATGTGTTTTTGCCTTTCATATCAAAAGGCATGCAAATATCTGCACTTCTGTAACAAGATATCTGCATGCAGCAATGACAACTAGTAAGAACATAGACATAGGTCTTCAAATAATTCCAATTTATTAAGTCATGAATAACATACAATGCTCAGGCAATGTTTTGAAAAAGATCTTGGACCATAGATGGTTTGTTTTTATTAGGGCCCGAGCACTGAGGTGCACGAGCCCGGAACGGGCTTATGCACCGAATCGGTGAGAAGCCCTATTGCTTTTGTAATGATTCTTCAAAATACCTTGGGCTCATATGGGCCGGACACATGATGAACTTTAACATACTCCTCGGACACTGTTTGTCGGATTCCTGTGAAATCTGGTAGACATGATGCTGACATGTTGCTCATGTAAAATTGTGAAGGAATTTTTCATACCTTTTAAATGTTCCTCATTACCGTTATGTGATTTCACATGGCTATAATTAATACACTGTCCCTTCAAATTGGTCAGAATCTCCATCATGCATTACTTGACACATAAGATTCAAAATGAGCACAAGATCAGTTGCTTTTTCCGCTCTCACTTTGTGATATTTTTGCTAATGTTGCTGAATATCCCTTCTGTTACACAGTCCATTATCATTACCGATATAGGATAAAACTCATACTTTCAAAAACATAAAACGCATTTTTTTTAGAAGTGAGATAGATATTTTAAGGCTTTACAATACGGCAAACTTTAAGGTTTCTATAATGCTAGCATTTCATGTTAATTTCTAAATTAGGCAGGTGCATCTCATTACCGTTACACCTAATTCTCATTACCACGCTTAACCGAGAGGCAAACGGTAATGAGAACCGCTGATACGGTAATGAGATCCTGATATAACATTAATAGAAAAAAACACTTACAGGTGTTATTATTCATATTTCATCAACTTTCTAGAAACATCATATGGTATTGCATGTATTATTTAATTATAATAATAATATTTATCACAATATGAAATTGTTCAGTATTAAAGGAATAGTTCACCTCTTAACGAAAATGGGTTATTCACCCCCTTACCTGGAGTTACATATGTGGGTAAAAGCATTTTTGTCTCCGTGCTTGCGTTTTCCTAGTATGGCATTCCCAATTTTCCTTATTTTTTTTTTTGCTTAAGCTTAGCATAGGTGCTGGAATGTAATGTAGCCAGATAGCAACTGTTTGGTAACTTTACTTTCCAGTGCCTATGCTAAGCTAAAGGTAAAATTTTGGTTGCCAGACTAGTACTATGCATGCTCTGAGACCAAAATGCTCTTACCCACATAATTATGTAAGTCCAGGTAAGGGGGTGAATTAGCTATAGTGGTATTTCCCAGAGGATATCAAGCAAGTAATACCGGAGGCAAAAACTACAGCATCCTCTGGTCGACATCTCTGTGTATTGCCTGAAATATGGACAAAATCCTCCAAAAAAATTAAGCAGTTCAATCATTTACATTGTCAATCCTCATTACCGCAACATAAATTCTCATTTCCGTGATGGAATTCTCATTGCCGTTACACATGAAAATGCCCAGATTTATGGATGATTTCATGTCTCAGTGACCAAACTTACTTACATTTGTCATTATACATTCTCTATATGTTACTTAAAAGTTTTTTTGTCAGCCATTCCTTCATAACAATTACATTATTTGAAGAAATGGAATCTGAATTAGAAGTCATATGTCGGTAATGAGAATTATTTCATTTTAAATACAAAAAGAAACATACAGTGACTATTTTTTTATGGATCAGACAGTACATCTAATGTACTCGCATGTGTGAATGTGAAAAAAAAATGAAAATAAATGTTCCTGACTTATGGTTTCACTTCATCATTTACCATAACGGTAATGAGAATTATTCTGGGTCAAGCTGTCAAAAAATAAGAATAAAACTCCATAAAGCTGTTTTTGCATTACTATTTTTATGAAAACATAAAAGGCCACATTCTACTTGAATGAGCCCCAAGGCTCTGTGCTGGGGCCCCTCCTCTTTGCGTCGTACACAACACTACTGGGTCCAGTCATCCACTCGCATGGCTTCTTCTACCACTGCTATGCAGATGACACCCAGCTTTATCTGTCTTTTCCTCCTGGCGATTCTACAGTGACAACACGGATCTCTGACTGTCTCTCAGACATATCTGCATGGATGAAAGACAACCACCTTCAACTGAACCTCAAAAACGGAACTGCTGATCATCCCAGCCAAGCAAAGCCTGCACCACAACATCAGCATTAAGATAGACTCCCTATTGCTCCTACCAAGGCTGCAAGAAACGTTATAATTGATGACCAGCTGACCTTCACGGATTATGTTGCTGCTGTTGCTAGGTCGTGCCGTTTCTCTCTATTCAACATTAGGAAAATAAGGCCGTACCTTACTCAACATGCAACACAGCTCCTGGTTCAGACGCTGGTTATCTCTCGCCTCGACTATTGCTACGCCCTTCTAACAGGTCTAGCAGCCTGTGCGGTGAAACCACTACTGATGATCCAGAAGGCTGCTGCACTCCTGGTCTTCAACCAGCCAAAGACAGCACATGTCTCTCCACTGTTCATGGAGCTCCACTGGCTGCCCCTGGCTGCTCACATCAAATTCAAGTCACTAATGTTGGCTTACAGAGTACTGGATGAAACTGCTCCAGTCTACCTGAAAGCCATCATCAAACCATATGCTAACCTCCAATCACTCAGCTCAACCAAGGATCGCTGCTTAGAACGACCAACACCCCGCACAGGTCAATCTAGGCTCTTCTCATCCATTGTTCCTAACTGGTGGAATAGTCTTCCCATGACTATTAGAACAACAGGCACTCTATCTGCTTTCAAGAGACACTTGAAGACCCAGCTCTTTTAAGAGTATCTCTTGTCCTCTTGCACTTGCTCTCCTATTAGCAAATAGCACTCCCAGTAGGCATTTACTTGTATTGTGTTGCAGCTTGATTGTTATCCCTCTTTTGTAAGTCGCTTTGGATAAAAGCGTCTGCTAAATGCAAAAAAAAAAAAAGGTAATAAAAAAAATAGTGACATGCAGGTGGGTCTCAAAAAATTGGATTATTGTCGAAGAGCAAAGGACACAGTGTTCAGGGCCATAGCCAGGATTTTTCAAATACCAATGTCAAAAATGACCAGATATACAGGCAAAATTGTGACATGCGAGAGTTCATGTTTAAAAGTATTGCTAACATTATCAGCACATATAACAGATGGGGTGAGTAAGCTACAGGTATAGTGTGGACAGAGACGGTTGATCAAAGAGACGGTTGTGTTCTAAAGTATCTTCGGTGTGGAGTCTACACAACAATATACAGTAGGTAGAATAGCCAGACAGGTCATAGACATCTGGCGCGTGGTCACCATAGAATCCTAGACTGTATAAATTAGGAGTGGACTTTGTAAAGTTAGGTTTAGACACTTTCTTAAATGAATGCATACATATTTGTTAGTCAGTAGCATGGTTACGTTTACTGTATGTTTGCATTTTCTTTGACCCTCTGAGTAGCGAGAAAGGTGCGACGGTCATACTTGTACTGTTCTGCGGTACATCTAGTTTCAGTCTGATTGTGGGGGTCTCTATACAATAAGCTTCCTGTAGGCTGAAAATCTTTATTTCCATGAAAAGATGTGCCATTCATTTCTTCCTTAGACACTGCCCTATCCATATCTGTATAGGTATCGAACATACAGTATACTGTATTTTTTTGAAAGTGTTTTGAAAGTGTTCCTTTATTATTTTTTTGGAGCAATGTTTATTCACGTAAAAATAGACCCAATTAACTACTTTGTGCAAATCTGTGAACAAATTTTCATATAACCAACACTTCTTTATTAAAAATACTTGATAGGCAGTATTTCTTTTTAAATCAACCACTAGTACATTGTGCACACTAAAATACTTCTGGCCAATAGGCTATTTTAAATGATCTCATGGTTCAGTGAAACCTGTTATAATTACCAGTATGAAATTTTTGATAAAAACTTTTGTCTTTATAAATGCTTTATAAATCAGTCTCTTACTGCTTGCACGCTTGCAGTTTCTCCACTTTCCATCAATGTCATAGTTCCTTGTGGTGGCACACCATTTCACATCATGGTCTACGGTGGTACACTCTTTGTACGTCTTGCCCTTATACAGGAAAGGGAAGACACAAGCTTCGATATATATGACATCAGGTATGAAGATACCTGGGAACAACAGAGGACACAGTGTTATGCTAGGTCTCCAAAAATGTTCATTCGGTTCAATAATTCAAGTTAAATGAATATACTTATTTAATATATATTTCCATTATTTCAAGCAATTCGCCCAGGGTTGTACAAAAACAAACAAACAAACAAACAAAAAAACAGTAACACTGTTTCCAGGATATGTGTCATAATCAACCTGTCACATCGATCACCACAGGTCCCATGATTCTTACCATCGACTACTGCTGTCACTACGATCAGGAAAATGAGTTGTTTGGAATCCATGGCTGCAAGCAAAGCACACAAGATTTATCAGTAGCCTACTTTCTTGACAATGAAGAAAACAACAATTATTTTAAATATTAAAGTGTCTTAATTAAAAGCAAAAAAAGTAGTTAAGCCCGCACATCCGATCTTGCCCTGGGAGCAGGACAATCAAATAAGTTTACAAGAATAAAAAAAGTCCGCTGCAACCAGGATTTCTTCAGAAGAAGGGTGCATACCCGAAACGTTACACGGTAAAATAAAAAATTGTGGGAGCATTAAATCCTGGTTGCAGCGGACTTTTTTTATTCTTGTTAATTAAAAGCAAGTTTAACTACTAAAGTGTACTGTACATGTACAAATCAATACATGAAATTTTCAGTACCATCATATCTTTACTACACACCTAAGGTCAGTAAACGCAACAATAAAATCATGTATTGACTATGTACCAGTATAGTAGCCCCACTCAACCACAATTTACTAAACATCAGGCTACTTTTTGAATTGAAATCAGATAATGATTTCATGAGGAAAGTAAATAAAGAAAGAATTCTAGTTTTTAGCACTTTTAGTCACGCTGATTAGTTTAAGCAGTTTTACCCGGGGGTCTATCACTCGTCACTTCATTCATGTTATAGTCTGGCGTGTCAGGCTAGGAAAATGCATGCACTGAGACCAAAATGTTCTTAACCACATGTAACTAAGTAAGGCTGTGAATAACCCTGATTAGTTTAAGCAGTTTTACCCGGGGGTCTATCACTCGTCACTTCATTCATGTTATAGTCTGGCGTGTCAGGCTAGGAAAATGCATGCACTGAGACCAAAATGTTCTTAACCACATGTAACTAAGTAAGGCTGTGAATAACCCAATTAAATAAAAAGGTGGAATATTCCTTTAACATCAGTTAAAGGTATTATCCAGAGTGAATCAACACATAGCCCTACTGTTTTTTTTAGTGCTAAGTGCTATCGATAGCCACATCAATGTTGGAATTTCGTGCAAGATAGATCGAGTTTGCGAAATGACAGCTAACATACAGATGAATGAGGCATGGCAAAACGAAACCTAATCAATTTGGTTGGTTCAGTTTTGACAAGCCCCATTCTGTTACTGTTAGCTGCCAGTTCGCTAACTCAGCCTGTGTTTGACAGTCACTGAGGTGGGTATCAATAGCCCTTGGCACTATAAAACAATAGGGCTACGTGTTGATTCACTCTGGATAATTCCTTTAACAATCAGTGAATTATTATTTAACAGTCAAATGAATATCAGGAGAATATTATAAGAAAAAATGTCATACCTTTGTCTCAAACCCAGAGGAGTTCACTGAAATAGTTCTGACAAAGGTCTTCCTTAAATACATAGGCTACATAATGCCATGACATCAGCCATGACCATTACATAAACAATGTAAAACAGGATCTGTTTGACTTTTTAATATTTGATTTACACTGCATTTACTTGTATAATTTAACAAGCTGCTACAGGATGTTGCCCTCAGGCAACCCTCATAAAGTCTGTTTGCAATTGTCTTGGCAGAGAAATTCACATCAGTGAACTGCTGGAGGGTATTGTGTAGGGTATGGGCATTATTCAACCTGTTCCTCCACGCACGAAGGTGCAGACATTGGTCCTTCGGGTGAAGGACCTTCTACAGCCCTGTCCAACTCTCAGAGTAACTCCTTGTCACCTGAAATGTGCTGAAGTGTTTTTTGTTTTGTTTTTGTTTTTTTCTTTTCATACAATCATACAATACTTCAATCAATGCCCATGGCGTACTAAAATACAAAAAGGAATGCAATTTCGCCGTCTGACTTTACAGGGCTTTTACATCTACAGAGCGGAAGCGAGGTTGACTGATTGGGGTGGCAGATCGAATGAACTCCACTTTGCTCCCATAGACATGAACTACCACTACATATCTTGCTTCTTGAAGAATAGAATTGACCTCCATATGCAAAACCATTCCTGTTTTAGGGATCCTCTCATTGTAGCCCCTCAAGTACACCTCTTCCTACTTGCTTCGACACCAATACATTTTGATTAAGAACACCCTCTGCTACTTTACTGACCACCAGATCATTATTGTTGGGGTAGTGGCACGTGATTATAGGCGCTGATTCTTGTAGGTTTGGCAGTAAACAAGATGGTGCACCGGTCAGAGCGCAAGATGAAGAAGGAAGAGACAACAGGATTTCTTAATGATTTCTATTTTGTAGAAACAGGTTTCCTTGTAACATCCAACAGTTTGGTGGTAATACATCAGTAGTGGCAATACAGTAGCAGGGTTTGCATCAATTCAGGTAATCAGTAGTAATGCTAATGGCAACCATGGCCGTAGCTACAATAGAGGACACCGAGGTCCGGACCTCGGTAATTTTTTCGAGCCGAAAATAATGAGTTAAACATTCTTCAGACGCGCCAATTAATTAACCCTTTGACGCGCGTTAGTGCTGCAAAACATATCTCCGGTTTTGCTTCATTGTCTTTCGGAAGCTTTATATGGGTACATGATACCTCTTACAATCGAGGTATTTGGTATCAAATTAAACTAGACAACCAGATCTATCCATTGGTATCATTGGTAACGTACTTGCTAGAGAATGAGAGGGTTTAATTTCAGTGTAAAAATCGCCTATATTTAGGCAAGGTATGTCTTTATCTAGTGTTAAAGAGAACCTATGCAGGATCCGGTGGCATCATCCAGTAAGCTAACAACCAAACAAAGCAGTTATTAAGCGTTTCTGCCAATAATCCTCCATTTAGAATTGCATAGTCAATGGTGATCGCCGCTAACAAAATGTATCGACAGTTGAATGCGCTGAGAAGTCACAAATCGCGTTGTAATTCAAACAGTAAACTCTGGCTAAGTCACGTGACCTAGCTTGCTTGCTAACCAAAACTTACGATAGCCGGGACGCGCTCCCTGATCTTGCATAGGCGGTATCTGCCTCTAGGAGGGTCAGACAATCTCGTGAAAGGGCTCGTTTTACTCCGGAACATGTCATTTATCAAGTCTAGCAAGTTTTAGGCAATTTACATAAAGGTGTAATGAATAGGAAACGTCGAAATTTTACCTAAATGTTGCATGTGGTGGCTTTAAAGGCTGAACTTGCTAGATCATCACACATTATAATATTTTAATTTGCAGAGAAATTCTCAAGTTCAAGTTTTCAATCTCATTGAAACCTGTGAAATGAACACAATTTTTAAAACTGTAATCTGTGGTGGGAGCACATTATTGTAGACTAAATGATTGGAGCACTTAAATCACATCCACTGGACACAACTCATTCACTGAAGTAAAATATATTTTTCTCCAAACACAATCAGTGGCAGGTTACACTGTTGTCACAAAATCATAAATAGCCTAAAGAATTCTGTGCTAAGATACAGCTGCATATTCAGCATTGCTCAGTTATGTAGCCTATTAGGAAGGAAGGAGGAGCTGTGTCTCATCGACTTTCAGTGGGTGTAATTTCTGTGTTTCCATCAGAAAAAAAGTCTATCATGATGTGCTCCCACCATTGCATTTTTAAGAATTGTGTTCATTTCACATATTGCTGTGAGATCACTTTGAAATTTTCTATCACCCAATTTCAGAAATGGAGCACCCTCATTTTAGGTGGTGCTGAAGTCTCACACAACTGGTGGGAGAATGCAAAGGGAAAGGGGGTTTGGAGTGTCTCAGACCTTTCCCTTTACTGTGGCAGATATGCATATAATAGTGTATCTAATGCAATAGTAGTGAGTTCAAAGATTAGTTCAAACACTATTTCAGTAAATCTCTCATGTTGAAAAAATTTCGGCGTGCTTCGCACGCATGTAGGACCTCGGTAATTTCAAAATGCTGGCTACGGCCATGATGGCAACTCAAGCTGACTCATCACTGTGATGAACTCGGGTCACAAGGCCAATGGGCCACAAGGCCCGGGGCAGTTGCGGGTCTGCCAACATGACAACGGCATTGTCTAGGAGCTCAGGGGGAGAAGAGTGCCATTTCTGTCTCGTCTGCAGGCTGGGGAGGTAGTCTCTAATGAATCTGGACCAGAAGTGATCCGCTAGGATCTGTGAATGCCGCCATCGTCGACGACTCAGGATCTCAGACTCTGGATAGACCACTCGGGGAAGTGATCCATCAGGCCGCCCCATGAGGAGGCTATTAGGGGTCACCGAGGCAATATCTGCAATGTCAGCAGACACATAACCCAATGGCTTCGCATTGAGGATGGCCTTAACTTCCAGGAGTACGGTGACGAGCACCTCCTCAGGGACTAGTTGAGACCCTACACAGGTGTAGAGTGCAGACTTAGCTGAGTGCACTTCTCTTTCCTATACACCCCCGAAGTGCGGGGCTGCCTCTGCAGGATAGGTGCCATGCTAGCGAAGGCTTCAACACTCACCTCCTTTAAAATGTGTTCCCAGATCCGACCACAGCTCAGTCGGGGTTCTTCTCCGGGCAATAAAGCACCTCAGGGCCATCAGGTAGGCATCGGTATTAATAGTGTTGAGGAGATTCAAGTGTACCGCCCTGGTGGTTAAGCACTTGAATATTACTCCCCAGAGCTTTTCCTGGCGTATGCCCACCTTTACTTGCATGGGGCCCAAAGCAATCCACGGCAGTGGAATGGAATGCTGGTTTGTGTAGCTGTAGACAGGAGATGGGGAGATTCTCAGAACAGAGGTCTGAGCTCTCCAGCGTTGACATTCAGCAAAGGCACGCTAGTGTCTTCGGATTGCCTCTCGTCCACCTGCAAAGACCTGCTCGGCACCAGGATGACAAAGATCTCCGTCATACCTTTGGATGAGCAGGCGTGTTGCTGGGTGAGAGGCATTCAGGACAACAGGGTCTAATGTCATTTTCTTTCTAGTCACTGGAGTCGTCCACCAACTCTTACGAGGGCAGTGGACTTGTCCATCTCAGGAGCCAAGAGGATTAAGCTACTGCTGGACAGGACAGATTTCCCTTCTGTGAATAGTCTATAGTCATCTGGGAATGACTGCCGTTGAGCTCGCTGAAGAATGATCACTTCAGCTTGGCGAGAGAGGTGCAAGGGTTCCCTTCTGTAAATAGCAGCGTTCCTACGCAGTCTTGAAAAGTATGAAATTTGATTTTAGTATTTTCCAGGTCTGGAAAAATATTTGTGATTCTAGACTATTGCAGCAGATCATAAATGGCAAAATGTGTGCTGCACTAGGCCATGCAGTGAGTGCACAACAGGCTATGGACAGATTTCTTACAGTTTCCAGCCTATCATTGAGTACATGTGTCTGTGTGCCAAATTCTAAAATTATCTGCAACTTCACTCCATTGGCTGACCTTGGGCTAAGTTCTCTGATGTCAGCCTAGTATGCGCACACTATTTTGGCACTTCTGCCTAGCCATAGTCATGGCATGCCCTACAGTATGAGTATGTCCAAATGTATTTGATAGGTTGAGCAATGGGTTAAAGGGGAAAAAAATCAGTTTTAGCACTTTTAGCCTCTTATCTAGGGTGTCTAGGATGGAATAGAGTGATCCGACGTCAAAATATTTATGATTGATCCTGTCTCGGTTAATTTAGAATCCCCCGTCTGTTCAGAAGGGCTTGCTGCATGCATGTCTTGTAATGGCCTTAGAACAACCTTAAATGTTTTTTTTTTTTTTTTAATATCTCACCATAAGCATCTGGGCAGAAATACTGTTCCTGACAAGTTTTATGTACTATTTTGAACATTCTGGAACTGCAGTATATCTTTCAGTGTAGTGATAGCTCAGCTAGCTCAACATAATGGTAAATAAAATTGTATAGTATTGTAAACTGTAAAGCTGTATTTCGCCATTGGTTTTGTAATGTCAGTGGACACCAAGTGAGTTGCTTTAAAATAAAGATTTAAGGTTGCTTAAAGGACATATGCACAAAGTAAGCCATTCTGAACTAAATGGGTAATTCTAAATAAGCTAAATAGCTGAGACGGGAACAATTGTCAAAATTTTGATGTTTATCGTTCTATTTCATCCTAGACACCTCAGAAAAGTGCTAAAAACCAAACTTTTCCTTTACGTTGGTCCATGAGCTAAGAGCCTTATTAGCCTGGCTTGCGCAACCACGGTAAGAAATGAACTGTGGTCTGGCAAAGCTAGCCTGACATAGCCCGACCATAATACTGCTGTTCATCCGTATTCATGGTCTAGAGGTTCTTTAACCTGACACGATTATAGTGCGGAGGGGAGGGCATTCACTCCTGGTTTGAAACGATTGGAAAGCTCGTCTAATCAGCTTCGCTTATTGGCCGGTAGACTCTCTACCGATGTAAACACGCCCCAGAGGACCGTTCCCAGACCATGGATACGGATGAACATTCGTATTATGGGCGGGCTATGTCAGGCTATGGCAAAGCTACCATTGCCCGGAATTTGCCATTTCCTTATTTATAAAATTATCTTAACTCATTGACTGCCAATGACGTCTTTAGACGTCAACTGAAATACTGCCGTTCACTGCCAATGACGTCTTTAGACGTCAACTGCGTTTTTTAATGGGGAGGGCTGCAGAAAGACCTAGGGAACCTTGTCTGTAAATATCAGAATTCTCCGTCGAAAATTGTTGTTCCAAATTGATCCTGAGGGTGGCAGTGTGTCACTTTGGATGTGAGATGAGCATAGATTCATAGGTATGGCCCAGGGAGAAGTAGAGAAAGCTAATGACATGGCTAAATGTGCCGCTAGCAAAGTGCAGACGTAAATCGGAGAAATTTAGGCAGTTCACACTCGATCAGAGTATGTGTCACTGCCATAGTAGTTCGAGTAGTGTTCCGATCGTGGGAGATGAAGGAGATCAACCTTGGGCAAACGGAAATAGCAGTTGTGACTTGTTTCAGTGCCCAGCTAGCTCACAGTTCCGGGTCAGGTAAGAATTTGCGAGCCAGTTGTTGATCACTGAGTTTTCGCTGTCACAGCCTGTAAATAGCATATATTTACCTTGTTACAACAATGTCTATTTTATTACCAAAAGCCCCCTGTTACTGTTGTTTTTGTGGTCTTATCAAAGGAAGACATTTTCCCGATGTTTGACGTGCTAATAGACCGAAAAAACGCGCATCCAAGACACTAACGTTGTCAAACAAAACGCTAATTTTCTCCCTTTTTTGATAAAAAACAGGTGTGTTTGGAGAAAGTAGCTTATGTTCGCCTGCTGATTTCTAAGCAATGGAAAGGGGTAGAAACGAACTTGTTTTTTCTGGTGAAAGAAGAGAGTCTGCTCTTTCTTGTGGTAGTTTCATTGTTTATGTAGTCGTAACACATAATATTCTGTGGCTCTTTAAAAAAACAGTCAAAATTCCCCAAAACCTCTGGCAGTATGGAACTCTCTATTCTGAAAACGGCTGGCAGTCAATGAGTTAATGGATTTATTGCCCTTTATTTTTTGTTTCTCTTTGAGCATATGCCCTCTACAGGTCAACAGGTCAAATAGCAATAAATAGGAGGGGAGACCTGGTGGAGGTGTGGCCGACTGGGAGCGCACAGCTTTTTGACCTTGATTTTTTGACTTGTCATGAACTTTGCTGCTGTTGCTCTGTTTTTTCCAGTCCGTTTTATTTTGCTGTAAAATACCTAAGCTATAGGCTATTTGTAATAAATCGATCACTTCATTTTTTGCTACAAACTCTCCTGGATTTAATTTTGTGCAAACCAAAAAACAAGAGTCAACATCCCCAGTCGAAACAAGGAAACAAACACAGGAAAAATTGCCACTTCATCTATCAAATGCAATTAAACTTCTATCAATGTTTTGGGACAGAGCTGGACAGAGTCATCATAAACTCACCTCCCTCAGCCTGCTCGTGTCTCATTAGATCCTGATTTTTCTGGGCTCGAGACAGTTGAGGAAATTGCCTCCTTGGCTATACTGACTTGATCGTGAAATTTCATGCAGTGACAGGAAGTATGGGCAGGCCTACACTGCAAAAAATGCCCCTCTAGAAATAAGATGGAAATTCTTAAATTTATGTCATATTGTCTTGTATTGAGCAAAAAAATCTGCCAATGGGGGTAAGCAAAATTTTCTTGGTAAGAATTCTTAAAATTTGCAAAAATAGAATTCTTAAAATGAGCAAAATAGTCTAGACTTATTTCAAGCAACATTTCTTGAAACAAGAAAAAATACTAAGATTAATTTTCTGATTTTTGAGATCTAGAGTCTATAAACTAGCCATATTTTCTTAAAACTAGTCAACAAAAAAATGCTGAAAACAAGACAAATTTGCTTGAATATAAGACATGCTAAATTCAAGCCAGGCCATTTGGTCTCGCATCCAGCTTTGAATCCTTCACAATGATGCTTAGCTTTTTTTATGAAGTTGCTCTGCTTACCTTGGTTTGCCACTGTGAACTTGTTATACTTACTTGATCAAATTTTGTTTTGTCTAGTAACTATTTTGACGTAATTCTACCACAATTTGTTTCCAAAGTGAAACTAAGTAGCCTGTCAATAAGTTTCAGATCAACATGGTACAGTGCCACCAATGGGTCAAATCTGGAGTTGTGTAACCGGTCGTACCCTCTGCGTTGTGAGTTGAAGGAATGACGCCACACAGCTGATTTGCCTTTTCAATCTTTAATTGGGAGCTGCAACAATGGGTCAGCATCAGAAGGGAAACAAAGTAGATCGTGTTAAAGCGTGGGTCTGCATCTGCAGCATAGCAGAAACGCTTCCTCCTCAACTAATCAATAAACTGATTGTACATGAACTATTACACTTTTCTAATGTTATGGAGTGTGTCAATAAAATAAATAAAATAAATTCCAAAAGGTAAAAATGTATTATAAAATGTATAAAATGTGGTGTGAATGTGTGTTAATATCCTGAGGGAAACTAGTCTACTTTCCATTTCTACCTCATATCAAATTCAACAGATTCCCAAAAAGGAGATCATTATAATATACAGTAGAAACATAGAAATATACAGAGCATGAAAATATACTAGAAACTAATCCAAAATAAAAGAAATCTGATTTATAACGTCAAGAGAAGACACTGCTTCGTCCATTCTCTCTCAAACAGTGCGCAAAATGCGCTCATAAAAAGGCGAACATTGCCATCTTGTGGCCGCTACTGGGATTACAACTAAAAACAACAGAGGACGTTGTAGGCTAGTCAACTCTGCGAACGCTAGCGAGCGGTCACGAGGTAAAATCAAAACAGTCAAAACAAACAAACTAAACTATAATTCTGATAGGTTACCTGCAACAATGGGTCAGCATCAGAAGGGAAACAAAGTAGATCGTGTTAAAGCGTGGGTCTGCATCTAAACAAAATAAATGTCTCATTATCAATCTGAATATCAGTGGAAATATAGCTCAAGGTCAAATGAATATATAACACGGAATATAAACATCAATACAGCACAAAACATCGCACAAGTGCGATTTATAGGTGACCTTGTTAATTATTAATAATCTGGGGATTACATGGTGAAAAATAATGCATTGCAAAAAGGACTTTTGTTAACTTATGTAGGGACCCACGTTAATCTAACCTACCTGCAGCATAGCAGAAACGCTTCCTGCTGCTGCTGCATCACCCACAATGCAAATCTCTACAGAAAACAAAATAAAAGCACTGACCCAGAGAAGCAGGATTTAACAAAAATACCAAAAACAGCTATTGACTCTGTTACCTAGGCATCTTTGTGTAATTATAAAAGGCTTAATAATATGTACACTGTTACACTTGCATCTATGATAGTGCCCGCAATTTTTTCAAAAATCTTTTCCCAAAATACAAGATTACACAAATGAGTGATTATGTCTCAATTAAGGCACCATAATGTAATAGAGTGCCCGTTGACACTCTCGGGCTTTCTGATTCCCGTCAATCCTCTGATTGGCAACGTAATAGCCGACAGCTGTTTGGCCGGGAAGTATAAAAAGCACCGGTTACGTGGCTGAGAGGACGGCTGTGTTTGTTGTGCACCTCCTCCTTCGGTTGATGTGGTTTTCGTCTGCATACGCTTCGTAGTTGCAGTGCTTGGTTCCGTGGCCTCGTTAGCTGCCGTAGTAGGCTCTCCCTCTTCCTCCTTCTCCCTCTACGGGATTATCACAACACCCGCTCTTTACTGGCAGCACGGTCTGGAATTCACGGCTGGACGAGCAGGAAGGAATTTAATGCCAGGCAGCAGTTTGGAGTCAACCGACAATAGTTTGTGAATCCCTCTGAACAAGGAAGAGGGAGAGCCTACTACGGCAGCTAACGAGGCCACGGAACCAAGCACTGCAACTACGAAGCGCATGCAGACGAAAACCACATCAACCGAAGGAGGAGGTGCACAACAAGTAGTTTAGTCTAGTAGTATGCAAGCACCATAACTACTGTATACCAGCAACAGCCTATCAACCACCAGTGTACACTATGACAACCTACTAATCAATATGATTTTAATAGCAACCAGCATAGCAACCACCATTACTACAGCAAAGACCAACCAACTACCTCAAGTACCCTAACAACATCTTATAGGCCATCTCCATATGACAGCAACCTATCAACAGGCATAGACCAGGATTAAGAGAGTAGGCTATACACCATGAATACCATGGTGAATAGGCCACTGACTACATGTAGGCCTATGTGCCTAATTTAGGACATGGTAGGCTATGACAGCATAGATCCCAAATTCAACACAAGTACAGTAACTGAGCTGGTGTCATTGTGTCATAAAGGCCATCTGATGGGCAAACTGTAGCTGATATATCATTTTGGATCTTGATTGTGGTGTTAAACTAGTTATAATAGTTTTAAGACTGTGAAGAGGGATTGAAAACCTTGCATTTCTGTCATTTTCTTTAAGATTCTTGAATTGAGAAAATGTATTAAGAGTTTTAGTCTTAAAATAAGGAAAAAAATCTTCTTACTTTCTTGAGATCATTTGTAAATTTTCAAATCCATCTTGATATTAGCTGGAAAATCTTATTTAGAAAAAGTTAGATCCATTTTCTCAAAATAAGACAATATCTCTTAAGTAAAAAATGCTTTATTTCTATCTAGACTTAAAATAAGAAAAAAATAAGGAAATCTTATTGCTTTCTTGAGATCATTTGTCAATTTTCACTATAGCTTATTACTGGTTAAATTCATCTTGATATTAGCTGGAAAATCTTAATAAGACAAAGCTAGATAAATTTTCTCAAAATAAGAAAATATTTTGCTTGATATAAATTGCTTGACAAGATTTTATTTCTATTTTTACTTAAAATAAGACTTATTTTCAAGAAACAAGACTTTTTTACTTGCTTAGAAATCACTTTTTGCAGTGTAGGCTACTTATGCCACTGATGGCTACTGCTTCCGAAGACTGTTGTCAATTCAACTTGTTAAGTAAACGAGTAAACTTGCCGCAAACAAGCTGGACAAAGACAAAATGAACAGGCCCAACACTGTCATACTTGCAAACATGGACTTTTGTTCAGACACTTTGCTCCTTAAACATGTTCAGAAAAATTTACCGCGAAGTGGCAAATTTCAGTATGGAAAAAGTATTGAATTTTTAAATGGAAAATGTGTAGGAACCCTGGAATAGTGTATAGTCATCTGGGAATGACTGCCATTGAGCTCGCTGAAGAATGATCACTTCAGCTTGGCAATACTCTTCAGTAGGGGGAGAGGTGCGAGGGTTCTGCTGGAGTTCTTGGGCCGTGTCATCCATGAGCTCTTGCCAGGTGCTGTAAACTTTATCATTCAGGCCATTAGTCATGGGTGAGGTGACTGTCACTCCACAGAACGCAGACTTTCGCAGCTCTGTCTTGTCCTCAGGTGGCTCTGCGCTCGGTCGCTCTGGTCAGGTGTCAGGGCTCTGGAGCAGGAACGGGGGCCTTTGTGACCAGTGGTTCGGCTCAACGAGAGCTTCAAGAGTCTTGCCTCTAGTCAGGTCATCAGCGGGGTTATTCGCTGAGTCGACGTAGTGCCAGGTGCAATTCTCAGTAAGCTCTTGTATCGCAGCCACTCTTGCCCCTACGAAGACTTTATAGCGACAAGACTGAGATTGTAGGCAGTTAGTACTAGTGGAGTGTGACCACAATACAGAGCGAGACACATGCAGGGTGAATTCTTGGACTTATCCTGAGCTAGCCACAGGTCTAGGATTTCTGATCTGGCCTCTTGAGGTAGGTGACTCAGGACACTGGTGTCGTTACAGGCCCACTGGCGCAGCTGGAAAGCTGCAGAGGACAGCAGATCTCTGAGCCAGCCCACCAGCAGCTTTGCATCACCTGCTGTACACACGCTCTGCAGGCATTTGTCGACGTATAAGCAGCTCTCTACAGAGAATCTCAGCTCGTCATCAGCCTTGGTGTGGTCAACAACATGGCGTTGCAGGGCGTACACTGCACTGCACTGCATGTGGTGCCAAATGGCAAGAGTTGCCACTCAAATGTTCTTGGAGGCTCACTGACCTTCAAGTTACGCCACAGGAATTCAACAGGGGGCAATCATCAGGAAGGATGCAAACCTGATGAAACATCCCCTTGATATCTCCACTGACTGCAATGGGGTATTCACGAAACCTCACCAAGATGCCCAGAAGAGGGGTGCATAGCGTGGGGCCAGGTAGGAGGTACTGATTCAGCATCTGTCCCTGATACTGGGGTGAACAGCTGAAGACTAGGCGATTTTTCCCGTTGTGGGTGACGTCACAATTCCATGAGTTGAGTTTTGGAGGCAGAAAATCGTCTGTTCTGATAGACATGGCTGTAAATTTGACAACTTTCCCCATCTTTGAAAATATAGCTTGTCATCATAATATAACTGAAGAATCTATTTCTTAACACGATATGATTCACAAACAACAAAATATATGTCCACCAACATGATGAACGAGTACCCAAACTTCAGAGACTGAAAGTAGCACAGGTGGCTATCTGCCTCTTTAGGGGGGTTTCACACTGAACACGCTTTTCCGCTTGTAAAACGCGAGTATTCTGAAAAATGAGCGACAAAAACATGCGAGGTCAAAAATGATAAATGTACGTCTTGTTGCTATGACAGCTAGATTTGGCTAAACTGCTAACTCCCCGACTTAGCTATGACTGGCAGCTAGGCAACGGGCCCATTGTTGAAGAAAACGCGACCTCAAAAGTTAAACTATTTTCAACTTTGAGCGCTTGCGTTTTTTAGTCGCTTGCGTTTTTACTTGCGCTTTTTTACGCGAGGCGCGTAGCAACGGTCAAGTCGCATCGTTCCATAGGGAAACAATTGAAATCGAGCGCCTGGAGGTGAAAAAAGCGTGTCAGTGTGAACGGGCTCTTAGGCTGCTGGATAACGTAGTGATGCCTACTGCCACCGGAGCGACCTCTCTCGATTTAAACCACTTGTCAAAGCAAACAAACTTATCGACAGTTTCCACATATTTAACTGAACACAGGGATTTTGTATCACTTTAACACTACGCCTAAAAGCCAAACTTAAACACCGAATAACCCGCTAGCTTGTTAGCTGACGCTAGATCGCCTACCTTGTTAAATGACGTTACTAACGTTAGTCGTTTTCCCATAGGATTAAGCGCATTTCTCTTGAAGTGCACCTTAACATGCAGCAGAGCAGGCACTCAGAACGCGAGATGTCTTGGAGTGGTCAGCTCTGCGTCTGCCTAAATTCAATCGTTCTTGTTTATTTTTGTAATCTACTATAACGAATAGGCTACGGCACTATTTGACTATCTTTATCAAGCAATATTACAGTCTGCAAAAGCACTGCCTGAATAAAATTCCAGTTTTAAGAAGAGGCAAACTCACTAGAATTGCGTTCTTTTATTTTTTTGTTTTATTAAGAACACATTGCGGAAATCTTATTTGAAACCTATATCTTTAATGAACAATAACAGTTGTTATTTTCACATATTTGTAAGTAACATCTTAAGATAAGTCTGCCCTCAATAATACATGAAGACCAGTCAGGATTTATACAAGGAAGACGTTTTAGCAACAGCATTAGACTTAATTAAAAAATGATTGACTATAGAGAACTTCTTACCGATAAAAACTTCTTCATAGACATACATAAGGCTTTTGTCACTGTGATGCATAGTGTCTTATTTGATGTCTCTTAGTGGCACCTTTGACTTTTAGGGTATCATAGTATGGAAAAGAACATAAATGTTGTCAGTCAGTTGATGACACAGCTATCTTTATCAAAATTTTTGATAAAGATAGATAGCTGTGTCATCAACTGACTGACAACATGATTCAAAAATGAATTGCAGGTCAACAAGGTCATTGAATGTACAGGAATTATCAAATATAATTGGGAACAGTATAGACCAAACGTGAACGTGAACCACTTTACATTGAGTCAAATGTACCTCAGATCTTACTTTCGGTTTCAAATAATCTATGCTGTTCCAAACTATTTTGTTGCACTCGCTAACTAGTGAATTTAGCAGGCTCTTTCAACAGGGCTATGCTTGAATTCACTCCTATCCTTTAAGAGCAGTAGAGGACTTTTATTTCTGTGTCTGTGTATAGTATCATCTGATGAATGATCTGGTTGTCTGGTCAATTTTTAAATTGTACTTCTGTATCTGATTTCTTCTTTGCTATTTCAAAAAAAAAAAAAAAAAAAACAATTGTTCACAAAATATAGCATCCTAAATGCACATTAAATTGTAAGATGTCCCTCTTTTACTTTAGATAATTAATGTTTACTGAGCTAATATTACCAGTGTCTGAACCTTCTTCGCAATTATTTGAGTGACAGCATTATTGTCTGAGCTAATATTATCAGCGTCTGAAAGAAATTATTGTTTATATTTAGCAAATAATGATCTTGTGGCTCAGAGTAACTCACAGTTGGTTGTTTGGGCTTGTGTCTTAGAAAGGCATATTTGTCTTTCCCATGAACTGTAAATAATCTAGGCTTTGTGATGCTTGTGGATGCCCATTAATTATTTGTCATTGATCCAATATAGCCTCATGCAGGCAGTGTGTGTGATTGTAAACATAATGCATGTCCACTGTATCCCCCAGTACAATCTAGTGTCTTAACTGATTAATGTATGACCAGAGAGGGTTGACGGAGCTTTGGTATGGCACTTCAAGACATTTATATAATGTTTTAATTATGACCAAGTCAAGGTGTGGAAATTCTGTGAAGAAAACCCTGCATTCTCCCATTCTTTATACTTTGGGTTTACTCAGAATTATATTCAGAAATCTGACTGACATAGTGAGATCATAAGAGAATGACGTTTAGTCATTTTATATAGATAAATATACAGATTTTATATTATATATTATGCAGTATATGGGCGATTCTACCGAATTGGTGCAAATTCTCAGTTCTAAACTTTCTTTCAGCTTTGCTTGCATATACATTAAGCACTATCTAAGGCAGTGTTTCTCAAACTGTGGGGCGGGCCCCACTAGTGGGGCGCAGACACATGACAGGTGGGGCGCGAGACATCTCTTTGCAATCGACCAACGGCAGAACCATGCCCCCCGAATTCACAGCTATTTGTCAGATACTGTATTCCTCATGGAATTCCTCATTGTGCGCAAATTGAGCCTTCCAGGTGGGGCATGAAAATTGTCTGCTTTCCAAAGTGGGGAATGACAGAAAAAGTTTGAGAACCACTGATCTAAGGTATACAGTCCTAATATTGAGACACTTTAGAATCATAATGTGCTTTTTATACAGGTTTCGAAACATTTGGCTGTCCACAAATAAGTCACTACCGAAACGGGATAATATATAAAATAATAAATATGTTCAAAATAAAATTTTATTTTTTTTTAATATTTATCTCATCAATATGTTTTTTAGAATTTAATTAGCATGTTTTCAGAAGTTTGTCAAGGATTTTTATATTTCTAATCTGGTTTCTAAATTGAATTTACAGAATTTGTCATATTTTGAAAACTGGATTTCTCCATAAAATGTATAAACTTGGTGACATAAAAATCATATCTCAGGGTTCAATAGACAAAAAATATATATTTTATAGCACTGTATCATAAACTTTAAATAAAACACTTTTTATTTTGGCCAAAAACATGTAATTTTCGCGTTTTTTACGGCACAGTTTCGGTAGTGACATCGTTGTTTCGGTAGTGACCTGAATGTTTTATTTGCCTTGTTCCCATTGTCCTTAGTTCTAATAACAAGTTTTATTGTCCTTCCTTCAACCAAACTAATTACAAATTAGCCAAATAATCAATAATATTTCATTTTGGATAAAGAATACCTCCTCAGAGTGGCTGGCCTTCTAATAGGCCTTTTCTTACCCAATATCAACAAACCCCTACTATATTGCATAATAGGAATATCCTTTTAGTCCCTAAAATTAAACTTTTACTGAATTACTAGACTTATTCATCCTGTTGACCATGACATATGATAGGTCATAGGTCAATGTTCCCTATTTTTCTGTAGCCTAGAACTCTAGACGTACCCCTAGCGGTAGCAAATTTGAATTTGCACGGCGGATACGTCTAGAGACCCCTGATAGAAACCCGTTGTAATCCTTCCTCTGGCGGCGGATAACCAATCACAGCGCTGTATGTGTACAGGAAATCGTAAGGCGGGCTTTGTACGATGACGACAGTCCTGCTCAAACCAGAGCCGTATGTAGAGATTCGTCTTTGGCTTTAGTTTTGGACGAATTGCACTTGTCATTTTCTTTGAAAGTGAAAGAAGAAAGTGCACTGAAGTCTTTCGTTCTGAAAAAATATGTCTTTGCCGTGTTACCGACGGGCTACGGGAAAAGTTTGATATACCAGCTGATACCACTGGCCGGAAAGCTAGCCTATTATGTGGAGAGGCAGTTTGAAAGACAACGCAATCACCCACCCCTCCATTGAGGTACAGTCTATCAGTGGTCTTCAGACTATACATTCTTATGATATAGTCTGGCGTGTCAGGCTAATTTTTCTGCACATTAGGCCTTTATTCTCATGGAGCATTGATTTATACCGATAGAAATAGGCCTACCTTTATTAGCTTGTAATTCACTGTAACTTTCATGTTTTATTTCAGATGGCAAAATCATACAGTCTATAAAGATTTTGGTAACACTTTGCGGTAAGGGTACATGAATTATCATGAATTCATGCATGAAATCATTCATGATAAATTCATGATTCATGCATTACTTCATCTCTGAAAGTCTAATGAGTTATCAGGAATTAACATGAATTCATTGTTTGTCATTAATGACCTCCTGCTGAAATAGCACATGATCTTAAGTATTAGTTACTCTGGGTACATCATCATGAGTCATGATTAATTAGCATGAGTCATGATTAATTAGCATGATAATGATCAATTCATCATGTTTGTGCCCCCTCAACTAAAGTGTTGACATGGTTAAATTGGTAAAATTTAGTTGACGTATGGGATAGATATGAGAAACTAGGCCAAAGTAGGCTAAATAAGTACTTTTATTATATCAAATTATATCAAATTCTTTTGAACAAATAACATCATGATCATGTGTAATTAGTCATGACTCATGATGATGTACCCAGAGTAAGTAATGCTTAAGATCATCTGCTATTTCAGCAGGAGGTCATTAATTATAAACAATGAATTCATGCTAATACCTGATGAGTCATTAGATATTCAGAGATGAAGTAATGCATGAATCACGAATGAATCATGAATGAATGAAATACATGAATTCATGATAATTCATGTACCTTTACCGCAAAGTGTTAGCAAGATTTTTGTTGAATTGTTAATTGAGATGGGGTTCATAGTCTTCACAGCATGATATCATGTCAGAAAATGTGTATATTATTTTTCATTTACCAGAGAAAAGTTGAATTTATGTCACTACCGTAACAATATGTCACTACCGCAACAACACAGTTTTGTTTCGGTTGTGACTGTTTCGGTAATGACGAAAATTGATAAATTTGAGTCTAAACCCAAAAAGCTTGGTAGGACATGGTTATTTACCTTTGGTCTGAGCAATGAAACACATATGGCTAGAAGATATTCCAAAATGACATGTTTGGAAATGTTACACCCAGGGTTTTTAGACTTCTGATCACATTTACCTCAGTACCAGTACTATGTCAACACTCTATCAGGGGAAAGAGAACAACTAACCAATACTTCCCATGCAAAAATGTAAAATTTGACTACAACTCTCAATCTATAAACAAAAACATTTTGTGTTTCGGTAGTGACGTGAAAATCCGGGACATGTTTTTTTGAATAAACTTTTTAAATCTACAACTTCAATCAACAATTATTGGATCTTTAAAACATTGTTTTTAGTAGCCATCAATAAGTCCTTTACAGAAAAAAATATGACTTAAATCTAAAAAAATATTTTGGCATTATTTTCATTAATTGAAATTTAAGAGTTAGGCTTAGGGACAACCACCTCTCCATTGAAAGCACCCTATATATGATAAATTTAGGTATATTAAAGTAGCAGTTATTTAAATTATTGCTTGGAAGTTAATTAGATCATGATAAGATCTAATTAATGACATGTGGTTTTTATACCAAAAATCTTTTAAAATAAGTTTTAGATGCCCGGGACAGCAATTTACACGAATTCTGTAGAATCGCCCATATATATACATACATACATACAGTACATGGGTGTGTGTGTGTTTGTGTCAATGTCAGTGCATTGTTGGTGGTGCCTGTGCGTGTGTTAGTACATTTTGTGTGTGTGTGTGGGTGGTGGTATTAGTGTGCATGTTAATGCGAGTGTGTAGGCCTATGTGTGTTTGTGTTTGCATACAAAGTAAGTAACAATATTTTCCCAACTAGGGCGGCTTGTGGTTGATCTGCATCCAACAGAGCCTGCTTGGATTGCATAAGATAAGCAGTCTAGCTCTCATTGGTATTTGCAATTGGCTAATATTACTTTGTGCTAGTCTATACACACGTAACATTACTTTTTATCTTCTGGATCTCTTTCTCTCCCGCTCTGGACAGGTGCACTGAGGCTTACTCCAGTGGCAGTCCGCTTCCAGGTGGCGGAGCCCCGTTCACTTTTCCTTGCTGTGCCGCACAACAGGTTTTATTTTATTTCTTTCATGTGCTTTGAGGATCCTCTATGTTCTTCTCCAGCTTGTAGATCATTGCTTACTGGTAAGCTCCATTAACTCTGAGTGATAATTGAAATTTGTTTTTGTAACCTAGACATACAAATAATCTCAAAATATTTGTTTTGCCTTTTATATCATTAACAAGGCATGCATATGTCTCTGCTTCTGTAACATATCTGCATGCAGTCCAAGTATCCTACATGAGACTATGGCTCTTCAAGCCTAAACAATTCAAATAAATTAAGTTATGAATAATATATAGGGCTACAATGCATAGGCTATATTTTGAAAAAAAAAAAAAAAGATCTTGGACAATAGATGCTTTTTAAAATTATAATAAGGCTATTATTTGGCATGGTTTTATCATGAGATAAAAAGAAAAAAAAATGTTCTCTTATAGGCCTAGTAGGCTAGATTGTGATAGTAATTAAAGGAATAGCCTATGCCATCATTCAGCCAATTTCAATTAAGATATCTGCATGCAGCAATGAGAACTAGTGAGAAGATAGACACAGGTCTTCAAATGGTACCCTAAATAATTCAAATAAATTAAGGTATGAATTATATTGAAAAAGATCTTGGACCACAGATGGTTTGTTTTTATTACCTCCGCCAAGGAGGTTACATTTTCGGTCGTGTTGGTTTGTTTGTTTGTCTGTTTGTCAGCAGGATAACTCAAAAAGTACTGCACGGATTTGGATGACATTTTCGGACAATGTGTATATTGGGACAAGCAAGAGCTGATTAAATATTGGTGGCGCCAGAACATGATCTGGAATGTATATTGTGTCTGTGACCACATTGTCTTGGCGAAGGTCTGCGCTCTCTGAGCGCTTTTCTAGTTTGACATGTAGTCTAGTGACAAACCATCAAAAAGTGCTTTAGTTTTCAAGATACCCCTACCCGTGGTAGAACAAAACCCAACCATGTTTTTCATCATCTTTAAGGTCTCCCATATGTGAAATGGATTCTTGGACAAAAATATTTTGCTGCAAAGATGGTTAAATTCATAGATATTGTCATACACCCCATAGCTAAAAAAAAAGAACAAAAATGGACCCTTGCCGAATGGGACTTAAGACATATAAACTCATACAGAATCTTAATACAAGCTCTGAGACCTTTGCAACTTGGCATGTATGTAGCCAAGAGGTTGCTGTACCTGGTAGAAAAACCTGTGTGTGAATATCTTGAAGTATGCCATGTTTAGAGCCCTAAGAACACAAATCTAAAATAGGCGGACATGGAAAAAATTGGACACCTTTGCAGAATGTTTTTGTTTAGTTTGTGTTTGCTTTGGCAGGGAATGTCATAGAAACACATGGTATGGCTTGTTGGAAAGGTGAGGTTGTGCTGAATCCAGCAATACCAAATATGTAAATGTACCATGTACAATCAGGGTGCTGCCTTCCTCAATGTATGAGGTGTCCCAAATTAAGGAAAATGATGCATTGATATAAATAGGTCTCCAGTCCAAAGTCCATGGTCAGTGCTGACAAGGCTGTTGACAATTTCATTGGTATAGCAAAGTACATTACATGAGTTAAGTACTAGTCTATATTTAGGATCAGCTACATTTCATAATAATATATTTCATATGACAAAAGATGGAGACAAAAATTGAAATTCAAAGACATTAGATCGTGGGCAGGACATGCTTAAGCGCACCTCCCAATCAAACCATTTTGGTCTGACAATAGCCAAACAAGCCAGAATACAACATAGAATGTATAGTCTGACCATGATGGATAGAGCCTAGAGGCGGAATCTTTCAAAATGCCGCATTCAATAGGAAAGTGCTATGACCGGCTATGACCAAAGCCAGAAAGCTCTTTGTATGGCTCTAGCTACAACCAGTCTGACCAAACAACACTAAGCCCACCCAATGACTCCCTATCCATATGATTGGATAGACACTGCCAATTTCTGATACAATGGTTCCCTATGGCTGATAGCTAGACGCACCTGTTGAGCATATCAATTTGCCACCGCCAGGATAGGTCTAAAGTACTGACAAGACTGGATGTAGATTTAAATATTTGTTCCTGTACATCAGAGGAGGGGGAGGGACAAATGCCAGCTGGGTTTGATGGATATATCCAATCATTGGTGGGGTTGTGCTGAATCCATAATCAAGTCTCCAGTCATGTCCACGGTCAGTGCTAAGAAGAATGTTCACAAATTGGCAAAGAAAATTACAGCAAAGTAAAGTACTGCTCTGCATTTAGGATACGTTCATAAATGATATCATATTACGCCTTTTATTATAAAACAGGGGTCATCAAGTATGGGGGCAGGGGTGTGGAATAGTATGGTAGGTCTATAGTATGACAATAAGCAGTTTTCCATCCAACTTCCATCCACATTTCATGTTTGCATTAAATATCAAACACCACTTAAGCAAATTAGATTATATTTGCATCAGAGGGCAGATCCATCCATAGAAATAGTTATAGTGTTTCCATCCATAGAAATTGTTATTCACATAGCTTAAACAAGCATTGCAAGTTGGATTTAAAACCACCTAATTACATCAGTCCATTACTAGACTACTTTAATATTTGTGCATAAAATATTGCATGTCTGTAAAAATGCAGTAGGCTACTTTGTATGCACTGTGTACTGTACATCACATAGGCCTTTTCTCCACATTCATGGCCCACATCTCCTGGCCCTTGATCCACCATCTGCCATGGTCATCAGTCTGCCACTCTTTTCAATGACCAGTCACACTCAGTCACCTTCAGACATCCACTCATCCTCTGTTGACCACTCAGCATTGGATGAGGTGCTGGGTTAGAATTTTGGCAGTGGACACCTTAGTGCTGGGGATAGCTGATAGACTTGGGCTTTCGGCAGTGGACACCCTATAGTGCTAGATAACCGATAGGCCTGGGCTTTGTGCAGTGGGCACCCTTGTGCTGGGGATAGCTGATAGATTTGGCCTTTGGACATTGGACACCCTATAGTGCTGGATGACTGACAGGCCTGGGCTTTAGGCAGTGGACAGCCTTGCGCTGGGCATAGCTGATAGACTTGGGCTTTGGCAGTGGACACCTTTGTGCTGGATAGCTGCTAGACCTGGGCTTTGAATAGTGGACACCCTACTGCTGGCTAGCTGATTGGCCTTTGGGCAGTGGGAACCCTAGTCCCTGCCATCTGATAGGCTTGGGTAGTGTGCTGGATAGCTGCTTGGGCTTTGGGTAATGGAAACCCTAGTGCCGGGGATAGCTGATAGGCTTGGGTTTTGGGCAGTAGAAACCCTAGTGCTTTCTTGCTGATAGGCTTGGGCTTTGGACAGTGGACACCCTAGTGCTGGATAGCTTATTAACTTGTGCTCTGGCAGCGGACACTCTATTGCTGGATAGGTGATAGGCTTGGCTTTGGGTAGTGGACACCCTAGTCCTGAATAGCTGATAGCCTTGGCTTTGGGCAGTGGAAACCCTAGTGTTGGATAACTGATAGGCTTGAGCTTTGGGCTGTGGACACCCTAGTGCTGGATAGCTTATGGACTTGGGCTCTGGGCAGTGAACACTCTAGTGCTACATAGCTCATTGGCTTGGGTTTTGGACACACTAGTGCTGGACAGCTGATAGGCTGGGATTTGGGTAGTGGATACCCTAGTGCTGAATAACTGATAGGCGGGGCTTTGGGCAGTAGAAACCCTAGTGCTGAATATCTGATAGGCTTGGGCTTTGGACACCCTAGTGCTGTATGATAATAATAATAATAATAATAATAATAATAATAGTAATAATAATAACAACTTCGTTTTATATAGTGCCTTTCATGATGCTCAAGGTCGCTTAACAGTATAGCAGGGCTACTAGGGAATGTGACAGGAGTCATATCCCTGCCAGGAGAATGGTTTGATTGCCAACAGCATAGCTCAAAATTGGTTACCCCTGGTGAGACAGAAGGACTGAATATTGCAGTATACAGTCTAGCTCCAAAGCTAATAACCTGGCAAATTAGGTTAATAATGGTCTGGCTTTCCATTGACAATTTGAGTCGCTGAATGGCACCAAAGTAACTTGGATTTTAGATTCTCTGAGACTGGTTTGCAGGCAGAGCATGGCTGGGGCCTCGACTGAAATCTGGCTGCTTCAGGCTGACTGACCTGGTGTCAGGATCTACCAGTGAGCCATGAGGTCTTATGTTATGCATCTCAGCGTGGTCAATTTCATATCATTCCAACTAACATAAGGCAGGATTAACAGACAGATCAAAATACCTCTTGTAGCCTGACAAGCCTGACTATTCATAAAATGTATTGTCTGGCCATGAGCTTTCAAACTGCATGCAATAGGATAGCACTATGCCAGAGCCATAGAAGGCGTTTTGTATGGCTATAAATACGACCAATCCAAGCAACGATCAAGCCGATTCAAACAACGCTAAGCCCAACTCCCTGTCCACATAATAGGATAGACACAGGCAATGTCTGAATACAGTGGTTCCCTATGGCTGATAGCTAGACGTATGTACTGAGGAAATAAATTTACTATCAGTAGGGTACTGTATGTCTAGAGTTCCCGCCTATGCTAAAGGTGGGTTATGTACGGAAGAGCATTAGGGTCAGTAGGAGATATATATTTTGCTAATCTCTGAGAAATAAACTCAGAATTTTCGAGTAAAAAGTTGTAATTTTCGAGAAATAAAGTCAAAAGTTCTGAGAAAAAAGTCGAAAATTTAAAAGTCGAAACTTTCGAGAAATAAAGTCGAAAGTTTTGAGATACAAAGTCGAAAGTTTTGAGATTCAAAGTCAAAATTTTCGAGAAAAAAAGTCAGAAATATGTAGAAGGCGGGCGGAAGTGATATTTGCCGGTGGTCAGTGGACATGAATGAGATCAGTGAGAGGCTGGGAGAGGGTGACACCCGCTTCAGATGCGTCCCTGCCTTGTTATGATGCAGCTGGACAAAGTGAGAGTTTAGCCCCACACCAAGCACAAACATTGAATCCCTTGGCCAATGTTAGTGGTGGTAACAATATTTCAGGGGGTCGGATTGTTCATCGTGAAGTTAGGAGGCAAGTTAGTAGTGTGGGGAATGCCGGAGTTTATATGGGAGCACAGTGTTTTTATCGCGCTAGCCAGCTAGCTTCTATGCCTTCTGACCGTGCCTCTCCACAATCCGACAGTAACGTGGAGGCTGGAGGTTTTGACTAATGCCACTGGGGATGTTACGAGGTCATAGTGTTCATAGGAGAGTTAGGGTACAACATAGGCAGGGTGGGGAGTCGCAATGATAATGACAGTGTGCGAATTCTCTCCACTTTGCGTGCGCGCAAGGCGGACCTCGCCATGCAGCGCGCAGCAGGGTCAAAGGCGCTGTGCCACGGCATGTTTAGTTCAAGATAATGGAAATGCCGGCTTTGAGTACTTGGCAAATGAGGGTCAGTAGCCTTCCGTTTGATCAGCCAATTGGTTATCTGGGGGAAAGACAACTCGATGCACTTGATATAATACGAGGCAATGACTTTAGGGTCATTGCTGGTGGTATACACCTCCACCCACAACACATGCCCTGCATCTGTCCGTTCCCACTCAGTTCCTCCTGCACGAAGGCTATCACATTGTCGATGTCCGACTGATTTCGCCTCCTGCACAGTCCAAGTTCACGACACCGCCTCTACAGTGTCCGGATAGAAATCACAATACTGTGATTCTGTGCTAAGACGTCAAGGATCTCTCTGTTATTAAATCCAACCTCAAAATAACATTTGATTAACTCCTTCATTTCAGCAGCACCAGGCCTTGCAGACGAAGTCTAACAGCTCTGAATGACCTACTTCCGGGTAGACTAAATTTGTGACTTTTTTCTCGAAAATGTTGAGTTTTTTTCTCAAAATTTCGACTTTATTTCTCAAAACTTTCGACTTTATTTCTCGAAAATTTCGACTTTTTTCTCGAAAATTCTGAGTTTCTTTCTCAGAGATTTGCAAAATATATCTCTCCTATTGAGACTAATGCTCTTCCGTAAGATAGACTTAACACAAATGCCAAAAATATTGGATCTTCCTTTACAGTCGCACAACCAGCCCTCTGCCATGCGTTTCACTGTAAGTCCATTAGGCTACTTTTCACAAAATCATTCATCACAAGGTCATAATCTTAAGCCCCGGCTAGTTGAAAACTCGTGAGCCCTGCCTATTTGTCAGATGCTGCAATAGGATTGACCAACTACTTATGAATAAAGATACAGAATATAGCTCAGATAAGATTTCACTGTACAAAACATTGATAACTCAGGGAAGTCTCGTTACTGGAAGTAAGTGTAATTAAGTTATTGATATTTTAAAGGTAATATGTTACGTTACTTTGTTACCGCAAAATGTAATAAATCTATTTGTTTTTTAATTTGTTACGGCCACTGGTAAGTGTAGCTTAACAACAGTTTTTTGCCGTCATCCAATCAAATTCCCTATAGCTTGCTTATGTACTGGCTGAGCTAATCTATTTGCTGCTGTGAGAGTAAGTCTAGATTTCTAGGCTAGGCAACTGCCTGTGATGGCCTAATGATACAAATGCCACTGCATGTTGGTCTGATGTGTGTTTTCTTGCTGTTGCAAGAGGATTCTTGCCCGTCTTACAGGGCTTCAACAGGAGCAATTTAATAAGAGGGAAGGCGCGCCATCTCATGGCAGTCTATATTTTTGCATCGCCAGACTGTTTGCAGACTAAAACCACTACTGTTACAACAACCTCCCAAAGCTGATAACCGTAAGATATGACCATGTATGTTATAGTCATTGGTTATAGACAGTGCCACATTATAGAATTTTGGTTGTATGCAACCTCACAAGAGAGCCCATCTCAAGTGTCAATTGAAAGCAGCAGACCTCTGTTGTTGTGGATGGCAGGGGCATATCCAGCGTTTTCAAAGTGTGTGTTTGTGTGTGTGTGAGGGGAGGGGAGGGGAGGGAGGGGGGGGGGGTAGAGCAATGAATTTCCTTTGAATAATTATGGAATTCCCAGTATTTCTATATTTTGTTTATCTAGGCTACAACATGCCAAGCCACTTACAACCTTCTGGCTAAGAGCAGCAACTAACAATAATTATTTATTAAATCATTTTTCATGAGACAACTGTGAGTGTAAAGTAAACCAATTAGTGGAAGTCAGCATTCTGACATGAACGGATAATAGGAGTGAGCGAAATTAAAAGAAGGATGGGGCCAGAGCTGCCATAAGAAAGAGAGAAAACATCCTTAGAGAACTTTTACTGCTGACCTCACCACCCTTTGCAAAGGTTTACAGTCTTGCTGTGTGTGCTCTTTCCGGGGTCAGCTCTATGTTCCCACAGCCATGTTCCCACAGCCCTATAGGAATTTGTATTTTTCACAGAATTTCTGGGAAATAGCCCTTATGTTCCCACACCCCTATGTTCCCACATTTCTTTGGAAATCTGGGAAATTGGGCCCTATATTCCCACAGCCCCATGCTCTCACATTACAAAGATTTAGAAAAATAAATAAATAAATACACTCTATTTTCCCACATCAATATGTTCTGATAAGGGCATATTCACACCAACACAGGTAATATTTATCCAGTTAGCCCTTCCGTTCACATTAGAATGGAGGATTCTGAAAATGTAAACGATTTCAAAAACGATTGCTGAAGTCGATTTCAAAAACGATCGCTGAGGTGGATGAAATAAAATGTTGTGGGATGTGGATGCAAAACATTCCGAAAACAACGAAAGTGGATGGAGATCATTTTCATTGTGAATATGAATCTAGGCAGCACAGCATAAAAGCACCTTAACCCTTACCCTAAACCTAACCCCACTTCCTGGAAGGCACCATTGACGGCAAATAATACCAAAGACTGAATCTTGCTTAAACTTACATAGGGGGTCTACCTGGCAGGGGTAGAAATGTGGGACTATAGTACCGAACTATGAAGAAAGAAAGAAAACAAACTTCGAAATGTGAGAATACAGGGCTGTGGGGACATAGACAGGCTCCCCTGTTTCCATACCAGGCTACTGAAGTCCCTGTAAGAACACTTTCAATAGTTGCTCTGTAGAAGTTCCTTAGCAGATGTTGATGTAGTTTTAACTTTTTAAGTCTTCTTATGAAAAAAGATACCACTTAGCCTTCCCCACAAGGGAATCTGTATGCCGGGTCTATGTCAGGTGTTGAGTAATATGGATGCCAAGATGCCGGAAATGGTCTTACACGTGTACATTTGCATTTGCCATATTTCTGTCCATAGACGTAAGTTACGCTTGATCCCATAGCTGGTCGGAGCATGTCACTTGATTAGTGCAATGTTAGCTTTTTATTTGCATTACACAATTGATGGAAACACACGCCAATGTGAATATTCTTGAGCCAAATTATTGTTCATGCAAATATGAAATGCAAACTAGTCAGATGGAAAACCACATAATGATACCTTCCAGGTAGTCCTGCCTTCAAAACACTACCTCCTTAAATCTAGAGTTAGGGTGAGGGTGAAGGGGTTAGGGTTTAAAGGATAGCTCCGGAGTGAATTCAAGCATAAGCCTGTTAAATGCATTAGTTAGCGAGTGGAACAAAATAATTTGGAACAGCATAGACCGAACGTGAACGCAGAAGCGACCAAGCACTTTACACTTAATCAATGGAAACTGATTATTCGAAACCGAAAGAAGAATCTGAGGCACCTTTGACTCAATGTAAACTAAAGTGTTTCGTGTTTGCGTTTGGTCTATGCTGTTCCAAATGATTTTGTTCCACTCGCTAACTAGTGCATTTAACAGGCTTGTTAATTAGTGCATTTGGCAGGCTGATTCAACAGGCTGCATTCAACAGGGCTATGCTTGAATTCACTCCGGAGCTATCCTTTAATTATTATGGTAGGGCCTTCCAGGCAGTGCTGCCTGAAAGGTGCTGATAAGGGCAAAAAATACCATTGAGCTAAAACTCTCCACATTTCCACCTGGGAGCCATAGAAAGTTGAGATGATAATGTAAGGCAAATGTTTCTGCCATATTCACAGGCTGAGGACCATCCCCCATATTTGGATAAGCCACACTGTCTCTGCATTCCTATCTCCCACTGTGTCTTATTTTCACTACCTGTCCCCTGCAGTTTCACCCTCTGCTCTCCCATGGGAAAGCCACTCTGAACACAAAGGGACAATGCATTTAAGTGTTGTATGAATTTACAGAATGTGATGTGTCATGTTTGGTCTCATTTTCATGGTCAAAGTCTAAATGCTTTAATGCTCTCAGTCTCATCAAGAAATATGTTAGTCTTAATATGTTTATCAGGAATCTAGGATTGCTGGTACCTTCAGTATAGCTTCCCCCATCTCTGCATTGACCATTTTGCTATTGTCTTTTGTCAGTAAGAACAACACAACACAAGGGCAAGCATGGGTATTTAAGGGAAGGTGACAATATATGCTCTTTGACACTTTCAGTAGCAGAACTCCCAAATGCAGCCATTCCTCTCTAGGCCAGGCAGACTGTGTTCATTCTCTGACTGTTAATAATAGCCTATACATGTTTTGTAATATTCACTTAGTTGATTTTTTATCTGTAACTGAATTCAAGTTATCTTGGATAATAAATTACAATCTAATCCACAATGATCTAAGCTGAACTAATTACTATGAGACATAGTTCTGTAAGGTATGGTGTAGCCACAATATGACTGAACTGTTATACTGTACTTTGACATTTGACTAATAGTCTAAGCGAATTAGCCCAAAAAAGGGTCAAAGGTGGAAGTAAATATAGCCAAAGCATATTTTGTATCATTTGAAGCAGAATTTTCTGTATATTAAGAATTTGGGGTGCCTGCAGCACCAATTTGTACCGGGAAAAAATTATAGGGCTTTGAATAGGCCATGGTATAATGATTATTATATAGGTCTGAATAGGGCTATTTTTTTCCTTTGGTCCTATCAACATAAAACTTTATACAATGAAAGTACCCATGGAAAGTAGCATTTTTTGTATTACAAGTTTTCCTGAAAAATAATTTTAATATGCTAATGAGCTATACGCTAGTGAAATTAGCCCCAAATGCACCCTTATACATGGATAGTGAAGAGATGAAGAGGGTGGGACCTGTCTCAATTCACTTTAAATGACACCCTGTGTGTGTAAGCTTTCAGAAAAGGTATAGCATAAGGGGTAGAATAGCTTTCTCTCAACGCCTCAGCTCCAAATACATTGGCTATACACCAAAATCACCAATACCTGCTGACCTATAAATGGGTATCAAGGGGAGGAAGGAGGTGGAACCTGTCTAAATTTATGTTTACTGAGATCCTAAAGCCCCCTGCTTTCAAGAAAAGTATTACTTGTCAAGGTTTATTACTTTCTAATATATTCCATTGGCACTTTTGTTCAAGAAATGCCCATATTTTTTAATATTCCACCAAAATAGGCATAAGCTTTAAAGTAATATAGGGGATAGGATGTGGAAAATATCTTGCAGGTGGAATCCTGGGCATATAAGCTTTCAGAAAATATATAGTTTATGGGGTCTAATATGTTTCCCCTACATGCCACTGGCCTAAAAATGGCCAATTTTTCAAATGCCAAATTTCTTAATTTTTGGGATTTATTGTAATGAGTAGGGTGGAGCATACCTCAATGGCAAACATATCATGCTATGTAATATCCTGAAGGTGTTTGCTTTCAGAAAATGTATGGGATGTATGGTGAAATTAGTCCTCCCTTCATGCTTCAGGCCAAAATGTAGTAGTAGTACAAAATCCACCCGAATCCCATTCATTTGGACTAATGGTCCACTCAAAGCTCAACAACTTTTTTCTGGAAAATTTTGGTTCTGCAGGCACCTGATATCCTAAATCTACGTAAAATTGTGGTTCAATTGATACCAAATATGCTTTGGCTATATTTACTTCCACCTTCAACCCTAATTCGCTCAGACTATAATAGACGTTCAAGGCGACACACAGGTAAGACGATCCACTGTGTGAACAGGACAATATTTGATAGTCATTAGGTCTATGTCTATGCACCACACTAAGACTCCATTATTGGCAAGCGAGACATTTGGTATGGTGGGATATCTTAAAGGTATAATCCGGAGTGAATCAACACGTAGCCCTGCTGTCTTGTACTGCTATGCGCTACTGAAAGCCACTTCAATGATTTAATTTTGTGCATCGTAGACCGAGTTTGCAAAACGGCAGCTAACACTAACTGAATGAGGCATGCCAAAAACAAAACCTAAACGATTTACTTTTGTTTTGAAATGCTCCATTCTGTTACCGTTAGCTGCCGTTTCGTTATCTCAGTCTGCGTTGCAGCCTCTCCAGAAGTCGACAATGAGCTCCTTGGCCCTGCAGTTGTGCGTCAGCAGGGTGAAGAGCAATGGACTGAACACGCAGCCTTGGGGGGCCCCTATACTCAGTGCGATGCTGCTTGAGGTGTTGTTGCCAATGCATACTGCTTGAGGCCTCTGACTGAGGAAGTCCAGTAGCCAGTTGCATAATGAGGTACTGAGACCTAGTTTGTCCAGATTGTAGATGAGTTGTTGTGGTATTATGGTATTTAATGCAGAACTGAAGTCAATGAACAGCAATGGCGAAGTTGGCGGCAAAAGGTGAAGGTACTTTCTGTGTAAATGGACATCTAAACTACCAGTGCACTTTCAAAGTCAATATATTTGCTTTTATGCTATACTTTGGACTGATACTGTGCAATAATTTACTTAAGGCAATAATGGAATAACCGCTGTGGGTTACTGTTAAAGTTAAATTTCAACAAAGTATTTCCATGATTTATGCCACAATGCTACAATGGTGTGTGTAACTGTGGTGTGTTCTATGTGATGCCAGTGCTCTTGTATGCCCAAGACAAATTTCTCAGCAGCCAGACAAATAAAGGCCAACTCATCCCAAATACAATGATTTACAGCCCTGTTCTACTGGATCACTGACATCTGACTAGACCTTTTAATGTTCCCGGGAAATATGCCAAAAAAATAAAGCAAACAAAATTGCACATCACACCCATTTCACACTCCAGAAGTTGACAACAATCAACTCATTCTGCTTGCTCAAATAATTACTAAGAGGGAGCAGCTGTCATTTGAAAGAACATTATCTTCAAGTTGGAGATCAAAACCTTGATCTACTACAATTTCCATTTTGACAAAACAGATCCACAGATGATGCCATTAATTTCATTCTACACGCTGCACTCATTCACCTGGACAACAACCATGCAAGAATGCTGTTTATAGATTTTAGTTAAATTTCAACAAAGTATTTCCATGATTTATGCCACAATGCTACAATGGTGTGTGTAACTGTGGTGTGTTCTATGTGATGCCAGTGCTCTTGTATGCCCAAGATAATTTTCTCAGCAGCCAGACAAATAAAGGCCAACTCATCCCAAATACAATGATTTACAGCCCTGTTCTACTGGATCACTGCCATCTGACTAGAGCATTTAATGTTCCCAGAAAATATGCAAAAAAAATAAAGCAAACGAAATTGCACATCACACCCATTTCCAAGAAGTTGACAACTAACAACTCATTCTGCTTGCTCAAATAATTACTAAGAGGGAGCAGCTGTCATTTGAAAGAACATTATCTTCAAGTTGGAGATCAAAACCTTGATCTACCGCAATTTCCATATTGACAAAACAGATCCACAAATGATGCATCGTCATGAAGTAGGACAGGAGCAACCCAGGACCTACCGCACCACCATAAGACCTGACAATGATAGATAGAGATAAGATAGATACTTTATTGTCATCTATGCTTACAGCACAATGAAATTCTTAATTTGTGCAAACTCTGCTCAGGGAACCAGGGGGAAGGAAATAGTTACTATAAAATCTTAAATAAACAAACAAATAAATAATAATAATAAAAAAAAAACAGCACAAGTTGTTAAAAAAGCATAATGAGAATGTCATATGTCCACATCAGACATCCCAACCTTGGGAAATTCATTTCAGGGAGGTGTCGTCCCCCCCCCCCCCCCCCCCATTTTCTCTTCTTCAAGGGGGACAAGGTCATAGGTCAATTGAATAATTTTAATGAACTTCTCACTTTAACATATATCACAACAATTTAAGAATTTTTCATGAACTTCTCACTTTAACATATATCACAACATTACTAACTATTCACATAACTTTGTTTCAACTATTCATCCTGTATTTCAATAAATTGTATTATTCAAGGAAATGTATAGACTATTACATTTAACAGTTAATTCATATATTGTTGGTTTACAGAAAGTTTTAAATAGTTGCGCCCGACATGCTCTATACGAGCAGGCACGCACGCACACTGTTCCCTCAGGCACTGCTTCTCTCTCTGTCCCTCTCCTTCACTCTTATATGCACGCATACTAAGATGCGCGATGTAGAGGTAAATGTTTCACCTGCATGCTCTGGCTTGCTAGCTCTAGATTCAGGGAGATATTATTCAATTTGCGGGCATCAGGGAGGCATTATCAATATCAGGGAGTCTCCCTGACCTTCAGGGAGACTTGGGATGTCTGCCACATGAATGAAAAAAAGATCATCAATAAAGTGCTTAGCAGGAGTTCTAGAGTCCGTTTCACTAAGTGATCATGCTCAGTACAGGGGAGACTGCTTGAGATGGCAGAGGTGGTAGAATCTGCATCCCATTTACCAGCCTCACAGCCTGTGGAAATAGGCTGTCTCTCAGTCTGGTTGTCCTGGCAGTCAGACTCCTGAACCGCTTCCCAGAATGCATCAGGTCAAAGAATCTGTGAGGGGTGGGTGGAATCTTTGAAGACCCTCCTCTCATACAGGTCCTGTAAGCAGGGGAGATATACCCCTATGATCCGCTGGGCCAGCTTGTGTAGCTCCTTCTTCTCCTGTGTAGTGCAGTTCCCAAACCACACAAGTATACAGGAGGTTAGCACACTTTCCACAGTGCACCTGTAGAAGCTGGTGAGGATGGTGGGTGGCATGCCGAGCCGTTTGAGGCGGCGCAGGACGTAGATCCTCTGCTTGGCTGACTTTACTAGTTGTGAGGTGTGCCTTGTCCCATTTCAGGTCTTCACTAATATGGACACCCAGGAACTTGTAGCTCTCCACCCTCTCCACCACAGAGTCTCCAATCAGAAGTGGCAGATGATGATGTCCTCCCCTTCTCATGTCCACCACCATCTCTTTGGTCTTGCTGATGTTGAGTGTGAGATTATTAGCCTTACATCAGTTGACCAGGTCCAACACCTCCCTCCTATAGGCAGTCTCATCATTGCCCTTGATGAGACCGATGACCGTGGTGTCATCTGCAAACTTAATAAAAGAGATGTTAGGTTGTGCAGCGACACAGTCATGGGTAAAGAGGGTGTAGAGCATGGGACTGAGCACACAACCTTGTGGTGCCCCAGTGTTCATTACCAGGGTACCAGAGGAGTGGCTACCCAGCTGGACATGCTGCGGCCTGCCAGTGAGGAAGCTCAGGATCCAGATACACAGAGGGGGAGGGATGCCTAGGTTATGGAGTTTGACTATGAGTTTGGATGGAATGATTGTGTTAAAAGCAGAGCTAAAATCAATGTGTTTGAGGATTTCATCCCAATGTCTAATGGTTGTCAAACTGCCCTTTTCTAGCCCGTAGATGTCTGTGCATCTTTCCATGGATATGCTTCCCAAGTAGGGTTTCCCAATACCAAGCATTCAGTAGTCGATGCCAATACCAGTAAAATAACACGATTCTTGATACCAATTTTGATACCACGGCAAATAAAAAGCATTTTCTCAGATTCCATGTACTTGAAACATAAACTTCTTGAATAAAATATATATTTTTAAAATCTCAAAGTTTCATGGCACTAAAAGTGCAATTGAGTATTCAGTCCTTTAATTTCATCAATTAACCGAGTAATTGGATAAAAGTCAGTTTTGTGGTTTTAAACAGCAATCTGACATTGTAACAATAATGCCAAACAGCCACATGGCACATTCATAACTTATTGTGAAACATGCGATATGAATGAAATTAATTTTTTTACAAATAAACACTATTTGACTTGTTGTAGTTGTACAGAAAGTAAAGAGGATTGCAACAACTGTACCTCCATGACAGGATCCACATGGCAGGAGCTGAGTCAGACGCTGTTGTAAGAGGTTGCGAGGAAGGAAACACAGAGAGGACCTGTGGCCTTGTCTCGCTATGCATGTTCTGTAATTCCAGTGCTATGCTGAGAGATAGTTGCAACATTAACTTTGACCAAATCTGACTCCCATTAAAATATATGATCTGACAACATTAATTGTATAAAGGGTATTTAGTGTTACTCTCTTAAGATCTCATCATGCCAAATGTCTCGCTTACCAATAATGGACTAAGTCTGAGGGCGGTGCCTGCTATATAGACATAGATCTAATGACTATCAAATATTGTCCTGAGCACACAGTGAATTGTCCTACTTGCGTGTCGGCTTGAACGTCTTTTAATCAAATGTCAAAGTACAGTATAACAGTTACAGTCATATTGTGGCTACACCATACCTTACAGAACTACATCTCATAGTAATCAGTTCAGCTTAGACCAATGTGGATCAGATTGTAATTTATTATCCAAGATAACTTGAATTTAGTTACAGGTAGAAAACCAACTAAGTGAGTTACATAAAACATTAGCATTAACAGTCAGAGAATAAAACACAGCCTGCCTGGCCTAGAGAGGAATAGCTACTTCCAGCAGCATGCTGCTGTATGGGAGTTCTGCTACAGAAAGTCTCCAAGAGCATATTCCCACCTTGCCTTAAGTACCCATGCTTTCCTTTGTGTTGTTCTTACTGATAAAAGACAATCAGCTTTTTCTTGATGAGACTGAGACCATTAAAACATTTAGACTTAGACCAAACGTGACACACATTAAAGTAGGGTGACCAGACGCCCCCGATTTCCGGGGACAGACCCCGATTTTGATGACCTGTCCCCGCCTGCACCTGTCCCTGATTTTGACCAAGTACGGCTTGAGAGGAAAAAAACTGAAAACCCAGCTAGTTGCAGCTGAGTTACAGTAATCCATGGCTAGAGTAGCCACCTGTCCCATTTTTGATTGGATCTTTCTCTTTTTGGTTGTCTGACCAGGAAAACTCTCCCTCGACATCAAACTTTTTAATTAACTATTTTCTCCTCGCCAATACATTTTGTGCATTTACCGCGATTTGCCGGTTTAGCAAACGCAATTAATATGAGTCAGGCCTTGTATTTAACAGAGTGTCAAAGCTATTTTCAGTAAATAGGTAGGATCTAATAAGTAGCCTAGCATCTTCTCTCTCACAGACGAGACACAGGAGAGTAGGCCATTTTATTTTTTCTTAAAGGGCAACAGCATTAAAAAAAAAAAAAAAAGCCTGTTTGTTACTTTGTTGATATTGTAATGGCATAAGTAGTAATGGCATCAGTAGATAGGCCTACATTATTGTAATAATCCCTTTTGTGTTATTTCCCATTTTTGGAACAAGCATGTAGATAGGCTATGTGCTGACAGGTGGGTCCCACATTTAAAATGGTAAAAAGGTCTATTACCACTTCATACAACTCTTGACAGACCCTAGAATTAGCCTACAGAATACACAATGTAATGCATCATCCAGAATGATCAGTCTGTCTGAAATTTTGTGGGAAAGTTCCTGTCGTTTATCCTAGGGCCTAGTGAGTTTAGAATGCATAGAGGAAAACATCCAGATACTGGGAACAGACATAAGTGCCAACACTAATTGTAATATAGGCCTAACCCTTCTAAGAGGAGAAAAGAAGGCCTCCTAGGCCATGGATAAACTACAATAATGTCAAATGTGGCGACGGCAAAAAACCTGATATTTTAATGTAAATTTTTTCGCTGAACGCCAAAATGTCCCCGATTTTCCTCAAAGAAATCTGGTCACCTTACATTAAAGGGACACCATGCAGGACTACGTTTTTCTATCTCCGGAGCTCCACCTACAGTCGCCGAAATATTAGAAAAAATACAACTGCATTACACATTCTCAACAATCGATGTAAATTTATTTGCAAATCAAAGAGTACAAACCAGAGATGATATTTTTTGTGTGTTACGTTGTCTGACAAGCCGGTAATAAATGCGATTTCAGTTTCTATTTCGTGGACCCGACACTCTGCCAAACTGCAAACAAACTGCAACAAATGCTTGAGTCTGACGAGAGAGCCATCGGTCACCCCGTAATGAACCATTTAATCATCGAAGTGACTTTGAGGCTGGTAAATTAACAGTAAAACATTGCCTGGTGTCCCTTTAAATTCTGTAAATTCATACAGCAACTATATACATTGTCCCTTTGTCTGTCTTAAGTTCAGAGTGACTTTCCCGTGATAAAGCAGAGGGTGAAACTGTAGGGGACAGGTAGTGGAGATAAGACACCACTCTCTTAGGTAGGGGAGGGGAGGGGTTATGTGGAGTGCCAGCTGCCAGGTTAATTTGTGAAAATTTGCGGGAAGTTTTCTTACCTCACTCACGTCAGATGTAGCGCTACGCTCGAACATCTGATACTCTCTCCTGACCACTGGTGTCAATGCCCCACTCTTTCAGTGGATCTTTCACTTCCATTCCCACAGGAAACAGTTTGTTAAAATCCATGTCATCAGTCAAGGTCCTGAACACGGGCGCCCCCTAAGGGTGTGTCTTGTCCCCTCTGCTATTCTCTCTCTACACAAACAACTGCATATCCACATCCGCATCTGTCAAGCTGCTAGTTAGCAGATGACACCACAGTCATAGGCCTCATATCTTTTTATCACATTTTTAATGTGTCACTCTTCTCTGGTTGTATCCCTGGGGTTTGGAAATCAACAACTACAACTACAGACCAATCTCCAAGTTACCATGTCTAGCAAAATTGTTGGAGTCCTGTGTAAATGAACAAATTGTTTCTTTTTTGTCTTGTCATGATATCTTAAATCCTTATCAATCTGGATTCAGAGCTGGCCACAGCACCATTACAGCTGCTACCGTTGTTGTAAATGACATAGCTACAGCTATAGATTCCAGGAAACACTGTGCAGCCTTGTTAATTGATTTATCAAAGGCCTTTGATACTGTTAATCATAGTCTCCTCCTTCAAAAGCCCATCTTTTTTGGGTTTTGACGAAGGCTCTTATGGATGGTTTCATGACTATCTTTCTGAAAGAACACAATGTGTAAATGTGTCTGGATTGACTTCAGAGGCAGTAGGGTTAAGAAATGGTGTGCCTCAAGGCTCAATTTTGGGCCCATTATTGTTTACTCCCTTTATTGTTTATATTAATGATATATGTGATTCACTAGAACACTGTAAGTTTCATTTTTATGCTGATGATACAATCCTTTATGCTTGTGCAGAATCCATAGAGAAAGCTGTGTCATACCTTCAGAGTGCATTTGACTATGTTCAGAATTAATTTAAAAGCCTTAGACTTGTTCTGAATGAAACTAAGACTAAATTCATGCTATTTACCAGATCAAGATTATGTGATCTTAATGCCTATACTATGTTCCCTTAATGGAACACAAATTGAGCAAGTTATTCAGTATAAATATCTTGGTATATGGCTTGATAATAAGCTTTCCTTTAAAACCCATGTGCTTGAGCTTACAAAGAAGGTAAAAAGTAAGCTAGGTGCTCTATATAGGATTAGGTCACGGTTTTCTCTAGAAAATAGAAAGTCCATTGTTCAGTCCACTATTTTGTCAGTTTTAGACTATGGTGATATTCTTTACATGCACTCTGCTCCTTCTTTGAAAGCTCTTGACAAGGTTTACCACAGTGCTCTTCGTTTTATAACTGGTGATAGTTTTAAAACTCATCATTGTAAACTTTATGAGGGTGTAGGATGGCGTTCCCTCACTGAAGGGAGGGAAAGACACTGCCTCCTGTTTATTTACAAGGCATTGCAGGGTAAAATACCTCCTTACCCGTCTTCACTTTTAAGAATTAGAGACAGCTTTGAAACACCTACAGTTAAATCTGCGATTGGGAAACTGGATTTTCAGGGTTTTTTGCACCAAATCAGTGGAACCAGCTACAGGAAGTTTTAAAACTGAACCAACTTGTGTCTGCAGACAAATTTAAAGCATTGATAATTGATATGAATCCTGTACATAAGTGTTCTTGTTTTTGAATTGATTTTTTTTTATTCATTTTATTCTTATTTTTATAAGTTTTTTTTCTCCTTTGTCTTTTTGTTTTCCCTTGTGTACTTTTGTTTGTTTGCATCTTTTTTATTGTCAAATCAGGGCAATGCTGTAAAAGAGCTTGATGCTCAGTCATTTTTCCCTGAATACAGATGCGGTTTCTGGCATAGGCGATATGGGCGGTCGCCCAGGGCGGCAACGTCGGGGGGGCGGCATCGCGGACCCGATTTTTTATTTTTTTTTTTTTTTGCGCACGCGAGCGCCGAAAAATACAATCGCTGGTGAAGCGGTTTTGCTTCATTGTCTTTGGGAAGCTTTGTTATGGGTATATCTGCGCCTACAATGGAGGTATTTGGTATCAAATTAAAGTAGACAACGAGGCGCATGCATTGGTACCACTTGTAATGTATTTGCTTGAAAAAAGGGGGATCAATTTCAGTGTAAAGATCACTGGCATTTTGACAAGGGAAAAATCTTTATCTGGTGTTATAAACTTGGCTTAGTTATCTGCTGGAGTTCCATCCAATAACCAAGAGCTCAAAAAATAAAACTAGACAAAAAAATCACTAGCCTACACATTATGGTATAATTTGAATAGAAGAGTTGTCTATCACTCATTTGCAGAAAGTGAGCACCCCAAATCCCTAAAGGTTTGCCTGCTTTCAGACTTCAGTGCTGAAGTCTCACACACAAGAAAGGGGAGGGGTTTGGGGTTCAGATCTTCTCCTTTGCTGTTGCAGCTAGATATGCAGAGAGTAGCCTAACTAATAGCTACCATAAGTACCATAAGAGTTTCGCAAAAAAATAGAAAAAATGGAAATTAGCAGCAATACCTTTGGTTTGTTATTCTCTTGTTCAAGGCCATGGTAGTATGATGAGGTGTGTTGCATAATTTTTATATTATTATTATTACTATTATTACTATTATTATTACAGTTATATATAGGCTATATTTTTTTTTTTTTTGGGGGGGGGGGGGGGGTCATAAAATGTTCGCCCAGGGCACCAAAGAGGGTAGGACCGCCCCTGCCTGAATAAACAATGGATGATGATGATGATATCTGACAATGACGAATCTGCCTACCAGTGGGAGGTAGCACAGCTAGTGAAGTGGTGCAAAGATAATAATTTAATCCTCAATACAACCAAAACCATAGAACTCATAGTTGATTTCAGGAAAAAGGCAGACCAACACCAACCCATCTCCATCAATGGCCAGGATGTTGAGTGGGTATCCTCCTTCCGCTTCCTTGGCACCACTATCCACCAGTCCCTATCCTGGAACTTAAACATCAGCCAAAATGTAGCCAAAGCCCACCAGAGACTATACTTTCTCTGTCAGCTAAGAAAATTTGGGGTCAGTCAGGCGGGCATGATTCACTTCTACTGCGCTGTCATAGAAAGCGTCCACACCTTCTCCATTCTGGTCTGGTATGGTGGTGCAACCAGCCAGAATAGTCAACAGCTGGAGAGAGTAGTATGCAGAGCCTCCAAAATCATAGGCTGCCGTCTGCCATCCAAAGCCTCCTACACCAGAATTGCTAGGAAGGCTAGTAACATCATCTCGGACCCCTCCAACCCAGCACACCACTTGTTTACACTCTTACCATCAGGAAAGAGGTACAGAAGCATCTAATGTAAAACATCACGCTTCAGGAAGGGAGCAGGGCGATTCGTCCATTCGCATTTCGTCCATCAGCCAGTTCGTCCAAGGGAGCATCCGTTTCGTCCGCCGGCATTTCGTCCATTTGTATTATTATTCATTATAATAAAATATTAATCAGCTCTACCGGCCAGTCTCCGAATTATTTATGTAATTTTCGTTTTCGTCATTTTCGTTTACGTGTCTCCATGAATATATTTGTCTGCTGAATTATTTACTAACCTTTAGGCTTTAATGCCAGTGTGGTTATCTTAGGAAAGTTTTTCTATGTATGTGACAAATAAACCCCTGAACTGAACTAATGTCATGTATTTGGTGATTTAGAAATGAATACAATTGTGAAGATTCCTTGGACAATAATGTTGTAGGCTAATTAATGATGTAATTATTATTCAGCGACCCCCGAATGCAACGCGGCTTCCAGCTGTCATTTGCGGGGCGCCGGACGTTTGTGAGAATTGCATTAAAACAGTGATTTATAAATTAGTACAATTGTGGAGATAGTGTGACTGATCTGAAACCACCGCATTCGTTGGGCAATAATGCTGTAAGCTAATTATGTAGAAGCCCACATGAATCGGATGGGCTTACATCTGCTTTCCTTTATTTTTCCTATCTATCATATTGACCTTCACTAATTCGTTGTGAATGTTAAAAATGACAGGCGGAGACTGTAAAGATCTACTTTAATTCCGGCACAGCAGACGTTTTGCCCTTGCTGACCTATCAGTGATTTTTGTTGAATTTGTATGAAGGAAATATAACCTCGACATCTAGGACTATAACTACGTAATAGATTAGCCTACATCTTGATTTAGTTTCATGGCATTGATTGAATATAGTATTTCAGCTACGCATTTTGTTAAGAGAATAGCCAATGATGTGCAACTGTGGCTTCTGCGTTACTTGCTAGTTCAATTCAGAATGAGAATGCTGTAGCCTCGGAGGCGCTGACAGCAGCTTTTTTTATTATTATTAAAACGGCAGCTTTTATTCAAACACATCTAGAGCTGACCTTTGGAAACAACTTTGCAGTGTGTAGGTGTAGCTACAGTCATTAGGCCTACAGTTTAGTGGTCGTGTAGCCCAGATGCCGCACTGTGTTTGATCTGTCTTTTTGTTTACAAGCTTGCGCCAATGGATAGGAGAAAACTGACGGAAAAAAATACAAACCCACTACTTTCTCCGTTAGTGTCTCCGACTTCTCTGTCACAGAATATGCAAGAGAATCTAAACGTGAATGAATAAATCCATATATTTTTTATGTTAAATGTGTCAATAGGCAAATTCATTTGAAGGGGTTATTTGAATGGGTTAGTTAGTCTAATGGGTTGGTTAGTTTATTGTTGATGAAATGGCGATTTCGCTGATTAAATAGGCTAATGTTTTCAGGGTATTCGCCTATTTTCTTTTGTGTGAAAACTCAAGAAAATGCAGTAGGGCCTATAGAGTTTTTTGAGAGTGTCCATGACGCACCGACATCACACTAGGCTATGCGTTTTTTCGGGGTTTTTTTTAGCTTATCATGTGCACTGTATGTGAATTACGTTTTTCTGATAATGGCCATTTGCGAGTAGTCCCAGTGAGGTTCGTGCAGGTCCTCTACCTTCAAACCCAAACCCAAACGAACTCTTCTATGCGAATGTGAGAAAAGAGCGTCTACGTTTTTCCTAGACACATCCTTGACATATAATATCACAAATTAAAAAAGAAATTGGTGCCCCCCTCAAGTAACGCAGTGCCCGCCCACCAATTTGCGTCTAGCGCCGGGTCTGTAGGCTATAGTTACATGCATTTTGGGGCATGTAGTCTGTAACGGAAAGTAACCCCTGAAAAAAAAGTTCAAGCTTTATTTCATTGTTTTGTGTGCCAAGGATGTGAGGGGGAAATGCATTAATGCCAGTCAGCTAAATCAATGTAGGCTTAGGCTATTGCTTGAAAAAGTCCAACGAATCTCCAACGACGACAATAGTTCAGTTCAGGGGTTTATTTGTCACATGCATAGAAAAACTTTCCTAAGACAACCACACCGGCATTAAAGATAAATAACTCAGCTTCATGGAGACAGTAAACGAAAATGAACGAAAACGAAAATGACACAAATAATTTAGCATACAAATATATTAATGGAGACTGGCCGGTAGAGCTGATTAATATTTTTGGACAAAACGCTGATGGACGAAATGCCGGCGGACGAAACGGATGCTCCCTTGGACGAACTGGCAGATGGACGAACTGGCGTGGACGAAATGCGGATGGACGAATCACCCTGCTCCCGGCCAGGCCGATAGTGCAGAGTAAAATCAAAGGCTGCCAATTGAGCAGCCCATCGTTGCTCAGTAGCACCCAACTTCAGAGTTTGAAAATGACTTAAAGGGTTATTATCTGTGAAAACAGTGCACTTTCTGCCAAGCAAATACTCCCTGAACTTCTCAGATATTGCCTATTTTAAAGCAAGGAACTCCAGCTTCATGGAGCTGTAATTCTCCATGTTGTGCTCCGATCCTCGCAATGAGCGACTGGCATAAGCCACTGGTCTTAATTTGCCCTGTTGTTCTTGAGATAGAACTTCACCCAGCCCTCGGTGGCTTGCGTCTACCTCCAAGACAAAGGGCTTGGTGAAGTCAGCAAAAGCCAAGACAGGGGCACTTGTGAGCATCCTCTTGAGCTCATTGAAGCTTTGCTCACACTCCTCTCTGTCCACATACTGGGCAGGATTTCCGCTGGCCTTCTCCTGTTCGTCTTGGCAGCCTTGATAACATTTGCCACCAGTTGATGAAGGGGAGCAGCCAGCTGTGCAAACCCCTTGACCAAACGGCGATAAATAGCTGCAAAATCCAAGAAAGGACCGGACCTCTGTCACATCACATGGGCGCTTCCAGTCACTCACAGCCAATATTTTTTCAGGATCTGTGGCTACTCCATCTCTGGAAACCCGATGCCCCAGATACTGCACCTCTGTCTGGAAAAAGCGGCACTTGCTCAACTTGGCCTTTAACCCCTTCTGGTTGAGTCGACTTAGGACCATCTCCAGTCTCTGTAAGTGCTGTTCCACTGAAGAAGAAGAAATTGTGACATCGTCAAGATATAAGAGAACTGAATGAAAGCTTTGATCACCAAAGATGTGCTCCATGAGCCTTTGAAAGGTCCCAGCGGCATTACATAACCCAAAAGGCATTCTCTCAAATTCAAAAAGACCAAAAGGTGTACAGAATGCAGTCTTTGCCTTGTCTTTCTCAGCAACTGCTACTTGATTGTAGCCGCTGGCCAGGTCCAGTGTCGAAAACCACTGGGCACCAGCCAGCGCATCCAAGGATTCCTTATTCGAGACAATGGATAGGCGTCCTTTCGTGTCTTGGCATTGAGCTGCCAGTAATCAACACACATCCTCAGCTCTCCAGACTTCTTTTGCACCAGGACAATGGGTGATGCGTAGGGGCTGCTGCTCTCCCTGATAAATTTACTCTCAAGGAGCTGCTTAATGTGGTCTTTAACAGCCTGCCACTGAGTGGGAGGTATCCGTCTATACCTTTGACGAACTGGAGCATCATCTAAAAGAGGTATTTCCTGTACTATTCCATTTGTGCACCCTAGATCCCCATCGTGCTTGGCAAATACATTACTACACCTCCCTAAAAGCTCCCTCACTTGTTTCCCCTCTGCAGGTGAAAGCCCTGGTCATTGGAAAGACGTAATGGTTTCTGAAACAGAGGCTGGTGACCCCCTGACAGACTTTATGCTGACCTGAGTGGCTCCCTCATTCTCCCCCTTGAAGCTAAGCTGCTGCCCCTCTATGCCTGTGACTGAATACAACATCCCCAACACTTGTTTTGAGTGAACAGGAGCTCCGGTGGCTCCCACATTGACTACAGGGACATAAGTCACCCCACTGGAAACACTGACTAAGGCTGGGGACAACAACAAACTAGGGGCAAGGTCAGAACCCCCAGGTTCTAGCAACATGGTGGTCAGTGGCATGAATGGGACTCTGGGGCCGGTAACCTTAACTCATTGACTGCCAATGACGTCTTTAGACGTCAACTGAAATACTACCGTTCACTGCCAATGACGTCTTTAGACGTCAACTGCGTTTTTTAATGGGGAGGGCTGCAGAAAGACCTAGGGAACCTTGTCTGTAAATATCAGAATTCTCCGTCGAAAATTGTTGTTCCAAATTGATCCTGAGGGTGGCAGTGTGTCACTTTGGATGTGAGATGAGCATAGATTCATAGGTATGGCCAAGGGAGAAGTAGAGAAAGCTAATGACATGGCTAAATATGCCGCTAGCAAAGTGCAGACGTAAATCGGAGAAATTTAGGCAGTTCACACTCGATCAGAGTATGTGTCACTGCCATAGTAGTTCGAGTAGTGTTCCGATCGTGGGAGATGAAGGAGATCAACCTTGGGCAAACGGAAATAGCAGTTGTGACTTGTTTCAGTGCCCAGCTAGCTCACAGTTCCGGGTCAGGTAAGAATTTGCGAGTCAGTTGTGTTGATCACTGAGTTATCGCTGTCACAGCCTGTAATAGCATATATTTACCTTGTTACAACAATGTCTATTTTATTACCAAAAGCCCCCTGTTACTGTTGTTTTTGTGGTCTTATCAAAGGAAGACATTTTCCCGATGTTTGACGTGCTAATGGACCGAAAAAACGCGCATCCAAGACACTAACGTTGTCAAACAAAATGCTAGTTTTCTCCCTTTTTTGGTCAAAAACGGGAGTGTTTGGAGAAAGTAGCTTATGTTCGCCTGCTGATTTCTAAGCAATGGAAAGGGGTAGAAACAAACTTTTTTTTTTCTGGTGAAAGAATAGAGTCTGCTCTTTCTTGTGGTAGTTTCATTGTTTATGTAGTCGTAACACATAATATTCTGTGGCTCTATTCTGGTTAAAAAACAGTCAAATTCCCCAAAACCTCTGGCAGTATGGAACTCTCTATTCTGAAAACGGCTGGCAGTCAATGAGTTAAACCACGGAACTGTTTTAGACTTGGGCCGTCTTCGAGTTCTTAATGGAGCGGCAGAGTCGAGAGCAGCAGATAATGCACTATTCAAGTTCTCAGTCTGTGCGTATAAGTCAAGTGTGGAGCAGGAGCCTAGAATGTCTGGTAGTGTGTGGATGATAGCCGATTTTGCAGCACTGTCAATGCGGCGATAAGTATAAGTAGACCTATTGGGATCGAGGCATTCAGGGCTATAAAAAACATTAAAAAACAAACAGAAATGATCTGTGACCGGCGTCTGTTCAACAGACAACAGGTCAGCATTTACCCCTAGTGTAAAAACCAAATCCAGTATGTTTCCATGGTTGTGGGTTAGGGTAGTGACATGCTGTACAAAGTCTGGTGACAAGATCAGTGAACTCACAAGCCCTAATATCTGAGCTGTTATTGATATGCATATTAAAATCACCCACTAAAAGTAGTTGTTAATAATTAACTATTACATTAGACAATAAATCGGAGAACTCCGTCACAAAAGCAGAGTTATTTTTAGGGGGTCTGTATATCGCTAAAACAAAAATGCACTTTGGTCCCATTCCCTTAATAGTGAAAGCCAGGTATTCAAATGACCCGAAATCACCAAATGTACATTTAGTGCAGTCATAGCGATTTGAGAATATAGCTGCGATACCACCCCCTCTCTTCCCTTGCCTTGCTGAGAAAATAAAGGGGTGAAGCTTCTATAAGAACTGCGTGAGCCGTCGAGGTAAGCCAACATTCAGTGAGGATGAAGAAGTTAAGATTATTCTGGACAATATAAACATAATATAACATAATATAAACAGTCTTGGTGGACAATGACCTAATGTTCAGTAATGCGAACTTCAGAGCGTCTGCTGGCGTGGGGCAGCGTGATGCAGAGGGTGGTTTGTCGGCAGTGGACACGTCCAGCGGTAGCCGGTCCAGTGCACGCAGTGTTCTCGGTCTGTTTCTTAGTCCAGGGCTGATGTATCTGGGCCCATCACGTATTATTACAGTGATGGGAAGCAGTGGACAGGAGGGTCGTGGAGGCTGAGTTAGTGCAGGGGAAGCTATTGGGCCAGACTGACAGGGGTCATGATTTGATGTTAGTCAATCTGTGTTAGATAGGGGGTTCTGGGTGATATAGTTGGTAAGGTTGGAGATTAATTGCTTTGTCCCTGCTTTGTTTGGGTGTATACCATCAAACCTGAGCAGTTGAGGTTTCCCCCAGAAACTATCAAACTGATTGACATATCCATGGCCAGTCGCAGTACAAAAGTTCTGGAGCCAGTGATGTAAGCTGAATAATCTGCTGAAACGTTCAACTCCTCTGTTGAGAGTTGGTATTGGCCCAGACAGAACACAGGTCCTGCCTAGGCTCTCAACGGTAGAGGTCAGACACTCAAAATCTTGTTGAAGTCTTATCGATTGTCTCGACATGACGTCACACGTAGCGGTGTGCACAATTACTGTGTGCACAGTAGGGTGACGTTCGAGCAGTAGTGGGATTTGCTAGATACAGTTTTGAACTTTTGCTCCTGAAAAACTGTAAGTTATAGCACCAGGCAGTGCTACAAATCGTACAATAGAGTCACCAATGCACAGAATCACTGGGGCCCAGGCGCCACTGTTTGTGTGGCTTAATGAGGGAATCAACGGGGGCGGCTGCTGCAAGCTAGGTGGCAAGCTAGCATTATTAGCAGCGATGGAGCTAGTTGTGTTGGAGGTGCATGGACTCGTAGCCGCTGGAGATGCCGTGGAAGACACAGCAGGAGCGACAGGAGAGGCCAGCCTGAGTGGAGATAATTCCGAACGCTGAGATTCCAGGCACAGCGCAGGCGGTGGATGATCAGCTCCATTGGCGGCAGGGGCCTGGTCACCGGAGGAGGGGGGCCTGGTCGCCGGTGGAAGTTCACTCGCCTGGGATCTCTGGAGGTTTGGAGGAGCTGTAGTCGAGGAGGCTCTGGTCGTCATTCTCACTGAGGGATCGCTGGAGGAGGCCATTGTAGGATGTGACAGCCGGGATTGTTTGTAGAGTGGAGTGCTGGAGCCCGAGGGAGACACCGCTCGCGAGGGGCTGGAGACGCAGCAAGCGGAGCGCTTTCTCGTTCTCCTTTGCGAAGCAGGGAGAGGTTCAGCGGCCCAGGATTCAGGCCCCGAAGCAGCATCGAGATCGGCGAGGATTGCATACCGGTTCTGTCGTAGGATTCCGGTCTCTCTCCCGGATGGATCAAAGAGGGGGAAGGATCAGCTTTGGTCTACCTTTTGACTGGCTCTTTGATTTGACGATCCACGCGTAGGTTCCAGGGGTCGATTCCTCGTCTGGTGTCTTGGGAGTCTCTGTGGATTGTAAGTGGCGAAGCAGCGCGTTCAGGTCCGTTTGACGGTGGAGCAGGTCATCCAGAAGGCATTCAATGAAGTGCAGCTCCACTTCAACACCAGCGATGGTGGCGGTAGGATTCGCAGATGGTTCTTCACATTCGGTGAATCCGAGTTGCTTTCTGGTGTTTTCTAAAACGTCGGTAGTACAGGGTGCAGCTGTAACGTTAGATATTTCCGTGGAGAACTTCAGCTTGGTTGACAGACTCTCAGCTGGTCTGCTTGTGACGGACATGACGACACACGGCACACACACCTCCAGGATGTAACATTGGAAGCAGGCAGGAGGACCAGTTGAGACAGGTAACCCATCACAGTGAGCAGCTTCTGGAAGAAAAGAGAAGGACAATTCAGTTGGTTGTAACATATAACCATTCTGTCTAAGTTAAACTTTCTGTCTTACAGAGAATTAAAGAACTGGAGGCAAAAGTGGCCCTTCTGAAAAGAAAAAGAAAGAAGAGGGCAATTAAGGTTAAAAAAAAAAATTGAATAATTCATGCTAAAACAATAAGGCTTGTGATTTGTATGGGCAGCTATAAGAACAATCAATGACAAACACTGCAAATTAATAAGGCTAAATTAAATTTGACATTCTTTCCCCTAACTAGCCCCAATGTGGTCCTTAACCGGATGCTGTCCAAATGCTCAGACAAGTGCCGGGATTTCATCCTAGCACAGCTATCTGATGGCGGGAAAAAGGAGAGAGGCAGAAGATTCAGCCGAAGTATTAAAGAAATGGGGCTGCAGATTCTACATACCAGCCCCAAAAATTACAAATATCTGAGGAGTGTTTTTGCACTGCCATCTGTGACCACACTGCAAAGGCACATCACGTCGCCTGTTGGCTACTTCTCTGTAAACAAACATTTTCAACTTTTAACCTTTTGAAATACAGATCATAAGTGACAATATTTTCAGGCTAAATCAAGCATCTATACATGGCCCTAACTTTTACTTCCCTCCCACAGCCAGGTTTTCTGCATGGAATTTTATCACAGATGGCAATCAAGGCGACCAACATGACCTCAGCCGAGCGGCTATGTACCCTCATTTTTGATGAGATAAGAGGCCGCAAAGCAGGCCATGGTTTTGATGGCAAGGGGCATTTTGGGGAAGTGGAAGCAGGCAAGTTATATGTTGAACCCCTCTAAACTCATGCATACTGTACATCAGACATAGCACTTGCCTAACAAGTACTTCCCCAAAAAATGTCTTTCAGCCAATAGGATACTACTTCTCACCATCTTCCATGCGGTCCGAGGAGATTTCTCAAGTCCTGAAGGAAGCCATTCACCACCTGCAGACAAGTTTGGCCAAAACCAGCGTGCCTGGAGCTGGAAGTGCCTGTGTAAATACGTTCACTTGTGATGGCTTTCGGTTCAGATAGCCTGAATATTATCATTTGAAAATGTGAACAGCAATAAAAACAACAGTAGACAACGTGATGGGTTCGTCTCTGTGAATGTTCACAGTTTCCCTATTTCGGATTATTTCAATTTCGAAAGGTCAGAGGGGAAAAGTTAACCTAGCCAGCCCAAGTTGCTAGATGCCTACACAGCATAAGCAAAATTGCATTCCTAGCAACTTTCTCAAAGTGTCAAGTAATTTTTCTGGATGGGGATGACATTGTATGCCTATGTGTTTGTAAAGAAGTTGATGTTTTACACTGAATCTGCTGCGTAGCCCACCCCATGTAGCCCATCTTTGAATGTAGGCTAATGTAAGCTAACGTAATACTCCTACTTAGCTTAGTGTAAACTTACAAAACTGTTTATCTGTGAGTGTAAAAGGTGTAAAAGCCTTCCCTTAACTGTCGATTCTTCTTGTGATGTTAGACCTAACGTTAGTTAGCGGCAAAGTCCTTCCTTTAAATGGTCTGATCAGACGTAACCTAATGTTACCAAACGCACTGCACACAGCTAACGTTACTGTAGGCTCTCCTTGGAGGAGGCTGGTTGATAAGCTAGTAATTGTCATGATTGATGTTAAAACACGGTGTCGATATAAGCACAGGCTTTGGGAGAGAACATGCATTTATGTTGAGGGTAAAAAAAAAAAAAATTAATAACATTGCCGTCACTATCACTGATGCTGTAACATTAAAGCAGATAATTGCGTCCGTCGTCTCCATCTCTCATGTTACCTACGTGGCTGCAACTTTGCGTAAGCCTATTCGCCGTATTCATTAATTATTTGTTTATTGTATTACAATTAGATAAGCCATATCCGTGCAAAGTTTGAACTTGCTTAGCAGGTTGAAGAGAGCCGAGTCTGGCTGAGGCTGCTTCTTGTATGAATTAGGCATGGCCTGAGAGAATTGGCGAGGGTAAAAAAAAAAAAAAAAACCTTCCCACACATCCATAGTAAGTAAACTGTTGGTCTTAGAGGTCCCCAAACACATATTCCACCGTTGTAATATGAGATAAAACCTTATTTTCAAGGCAAAGCTGCAAGCCTCATAGTCTACTATTATGCAGGAAAGGGAGAAGTTGTCCGAGGTTGTCCGAGGTTCGCTGCGGGCCCTATTGTGACATCATGAAAGTGGGCGGGGCTTGGGATCGGTCAATAGGGCTGACAGTATGTACAGTAAACTGCACACAGTGACTGCCACACACACACAAAACTATTACTTTGCTTACAGTTTACATCTTCATTCTTACCATGTTTCAATACTTTTCTAAATCCAAGGTACAAGCAATTGTGTGTGACCAGGCCACCACAAACATCAAGGCCCTTCACCTGCTTGGGGCCTCCCTCGATCCGCAGGGAGGGGATGAAGGGCACTGTGTGCAAGTAGCAGGGCAGAAGATCCCCATCATATTCGACGTTCCTCACCTTATAAACACACACAGTCACTGTATTTCACCTGATTCACAACATAATGCAACATAATACAGCAACTATAATTGAAGTTTTGCAACAAACAACAATACCATGGTCCAAGTCCGTATTTTCAAAATGATAAATAAAAACATTTTAACACAACAAAATAGTATTAAACCAGTCTGAAATCAGAACCAGACAGACCAGATACTGAAAAGTGCCTTTATAATATCCAATTAGACCATTTTTGTTCACTGATTTACTACCATTTTATGCTGTCAAAATCTATTTCTTTAATAGATTTTGAAATATGGACTTGCATGTTTTTGTTGCAAGGCCTAAATTGTTGCAATAATAAGCAATAAATAGGCATATATATATGATGCAAGTGCATCTTGCAAGTCTACACTTCCCACTTACCTCCATAGATCGTTGACAACTGTATCCTCGAGGAGGGGCTGTTCTATGTAGCCGGCTGGTTGGTCAGGACCCAGGAACAAAGCATCCAGGACTGCCACCACTGTGAGGTTCTGCTTGGCTCCATCTGGCGTGACCACAGTTATGCTCTTCCAGATGAACACCCATTCCTGGAAGAAAAACGCTTCACTCCTAATGCCAACTTGCTGAGGCCTTCCACAAGATTTTTCAATGCGGTAAAGGTTCTTGAGGAGGCATTTGCATTAAACATAAAGAACTTCTGGCCAAAGAGTGGGGTCCGGCTGAATATGGAGAAGGCACTGGAGGGAGCAGAAGCCTTCAGGGAGTTCTTCATGGAACACCCTGAGCATGCCAGTCTAACTAATTGAATCAGCCTCCATTAAAAAGTTCACCATGTGCAGGCTAGGGGCTGAGATCAGGGAGCGTAACAGAATTCGCTCTAGCAAACCATTCAAAGGTGGCAGAGAAGATGCTGTCATCATTCACAAGCTGACACTAACCCTGTTTCCTGATGTTCCTATTTTGAAAAAAAAAAAAAAAAATTATCTATCTAATCAATAAAACCTTACCAAATCTTGTTTATCAACGTCTTCGATCTTACGTTCACCTTCGGTCTGACTAAACATGTGCTTACATAAATGCACAAGTATTTTTATATATATAAATAAGTTTGAATTAATTCAATGTTATATGTAATGCAAATTAATAGTATACATTACACATGTGACAAATGGATTTATCGACTTATTAAGATTACGGTTAAAAAAGGACACTTCTGAGGCTTCTGTTCAGGTGCTTAAGATTATATGATAGATAACTAACGTAACAAACTTGGAAAGGACATAGAACTTCAAAACATTTTAATGTGTATTCTAAATAATTGGTTCACTCAGGCAGTCAAGGCCTTATTAAATTGTATATGGTTTAAAATAGTCCACAACGTCAACCGCCGAAAATATTTAATTAAAATGCTATTGCTAGGCTAACTAGCCAACTGAAGCGGGCTATCAACGAACACAATACGAAATAATTCACTTATTAACACCAAAAAAATATTCACCAATACTTACCTGTTCGTTCAGACAAGAAAGCAAATTATAAGCGTGTTAAAAAATCACAAGACCTTTTAAATGAATATCGTTCGAAATGCTCCACAGCGTTACCCACAAAAATTATACAATAACGTTAACAGTGGCGCCTCCAGGCGTACGGCTGTACGCACTGTGCGTACCCTCAGAGAGAGGGAGAGAGAAAGAGAGAGAGTGAGACGCGCAAGCGAGAATTGGGCGGAGAGATTTGTAATTTGTCATGAGATGTGTCAAGTTCTGAAGTAGCCTACTGAAATGTTTTAAATGTGTCAATGGGCAAATTTATTTTTAGGAGTTAATAGGCTTGCATGGCCGTAAGCTTTCTATCGACGACGTGATTTCGCTCTAGTCTACTCTATTTGTGATTAATGTTTTCATGTAGGCTATTCGCCTATTTTCTTTTGTTTCTCGAGAAAAGCGGTAGGGCCTAGCCTTTTTGGCGAGTGCCCAATGCCACGCCGATATCACTCTAGGCTATGCATTATAATAGTAATGTAGTGGGCACCCTTCGTTTCGTGCGCCAGTGGAAGGGAAAGAGCAGGGGAGAGGCCCTGTCCCTATACCGGACAGTCTAAGTCTAAACCACGCCAGTAATTCCTTCGAAATAAGCATACTTCATTCATAATGTTGTTAATCCATGGGCTATTTGTGCGTACCCTACAGTTCAATCCTGCAGGCGCCCCTGAACGTTAATGCTAACGATAACTAGCCAATGAGCCAACTGAGGCGAGCTACCAACCAACGAAATAAGGACATAACTACGAAATACAGTAATTATTGACACACAAAAAAACAACTCATAAATGTTTACTTGATCGTTCAGATGTGCCCATTGTTTATAAATGTCAAAATAAATTAACACCACACCTTTTATATTGTTCAAAGTCATTGACAATTTCTTCAACAGCCACTTGAGCTCACACAGCTGACTAGACTAGCTGTCTCGGCATGCGAAAAGAACAAACAAGGCGCTCACTGCCGTAAAGTGGTGTGGTGTGCATGACGTCATTTGAGTTTCCACCAAACCCGAATTTTAAAATAATCCTATCAGTCTAAAAATGCTGGCTACATGCCATTTGCACATATACCCCACTTTGTCTCTAGCACACTGTTGCAATAAAAATAAAAAAAATATATATCAAAAGAAATGTAAGAATTTGTGGTGCATTCATTATGGACTCGCCTACGCACGGCCGGCACGCCCCTAGATGCAATACCCCATCGGAAGTGTTCCGAGAGTGAAAATTCTCCCCTTATTAAAATTTCTCTGGTATTTCTATCAGATGAAGCTACCAGGCAGTAAATAGACCACTAAAATTTCAAGTTGTTAGCGAGCTAACGCTAGTGATCTAGCTAACGTAATGTTTTACATTTACATTTGAGATTTAATTTATTGACAGCCTGCGGGTGACATTACTGAGTTCATTTTAAGTGGACAGAGCAAATGTAGCCGGTGGCAAACCCGCCACCCCGCAAGCTACAAACTCCCGGCGTGGTAGCGGAACGCACAAACCAACTGAGCCAAAAGCCCGAGCTTTTAACTCAACGTGTTAGAAGCGCCCATGGAATTGGGTGATGAGGATTTGCACACTACCGCGGAGCTAGCCGCGCTAGCTGGCCTCTGTTACACTAACATAAACATAGTTTACAGCAATATGTTAGGTTTGAGCAAAGTCCAAAACGACTAGCTTATAGTTAGCATATAGCTATGTCGTCATGGTAACTGCCAAACAAACCCTCTCTGTCTAAAGCTAAAAAGCACACTT
>JAODXP020010076.1:0-2500 GCA_027497455.2 Sardinella longiceps | reverse complement strand
TGAGTCGTAACACAGACTTGATGCTGTTAAAAACTTCAATGTATATTCTGATGTGATGGCAAACTAATATCCTAATAATTAACCTATAGATTATGTTAGCTCAGCAAGCCTACTCACCAAGACTGTCCACTGTCCACTTCACTGCTTGAACAATAAATGAATTATTTGCTGATAATTTAGTGAGTTATTTATCCAAATCCTCCTCGGTTAGATGCCAGAAAAGTTCATAATTACAATTCATAGGAATGCATATGAGTTTAGGCTATGTTTTTTGCCCAAACCACGTCTCAAAGATACTATAGGCCTATTTCACAGATGCGTTCTATTTGGCCTCACTGGGTAAAGGGGCTTCCGGCTGAAAATTCTACAGTAGTAAGCACAATGGCGCTGTCAAACAGATCCCCAAAGTTTGTGTTGTGTAGGCTACGGTACCTTAATGCATACATTCAAAGTAAAACCAAAGCAACCATATCAACATTTTCTTGCCAACTAACGATATGGAATAAAGTAGTGGATAAGGGCGCACACACAGAATGTGACGTTAAAATGCAAGGGGACTACTATCTGTAGCCGGCGGTTCGGCTGATTATGAAGGGAGGAGAGTAGCTACGGATTAATAACGGATTTTTATATGGATCCTAACATCGTTTCACCATCAGCCACTGTGTCTAACATTGCATCAAGTAAGTAAGTAAGTAGGCTGAGTTAATTTATTTAACATTATGAAACATCTACGAAGCCAGCTAGACAACAGAAAATTAACGTTAGCAATGACAACGTGTTTAACAAACCAAAGTGCAAGAGTTTAAAAAAGAAGAAATACTGTAAGATATCTGGAGCATTTGTAACTGGACTAACGTTAGCCATGAAGTTGTGGTTAAGATAGAGGGAGTACACAAGCTAAATTTAGTAATGAAGGTTTGCATCAAGAAGACCTTTAGGCAAGTTTATCAGTTTTAGCCTAAGCCAAGGAAATAACAGGCTAGCCTAGTTTATAACTAGCTAACGTTATTGTTACAGGGCAGCTGAGGCAGGAAAACTGACACAGGCTTATGTTTTACAGTAGCCTACATCGGATGCTTATTGGATGTTTTAACGTTGAATGCATGTCCTGTTTGCCAAAAGTACAAAATCACAACAAGTGTTGATGACCGATTACGGCTCATAGCCCACACGGCTACTACTACCGGTGGCAGGGGGGCGGGTCGCGTAAGCATGTTCTCTACCTCGCTGGTCGGTGTTTTGGTCGGTTTTGGTCCAATTCCTTCTCTTCGCTTTTCGAGCTGACACCTATTTATAATCATATGATTTCTTCAAGACTGTGGTGTATTTTTTTCAGTAAAAATAACTTGGAAACAATAGAAATGAAATGAGCACTGTACTCGCGTTAATCAGCTGTTCTGGTTAGAGACCATGTTAACGTTGGTCCCCTCATGACTGACAAGTTTAACGTCTTCTTATCCTCTCTGATCACCCTTATTTACCTTCTTTGGTAATCGTTAATTGGGAAGTTATGGAAACATGTTTGTTGTTGCTTTGAATGTGTGAATAGAGGTAGAAATCAGGCTCTTGGTGTTTGACTACGGTTTTGACAGCGCTATTTATTACTGTAGAACGTTCAAGCGGAAGACGCTTTACCCAGTCAGGGCCAAATCGAACGCCGAACCCGGAACTTGTGAAATAGGCTTATTATAATCAATTACTCTCTACCAGAAATTTTCACCGTCTCCCCTGCGTGACCGATTCTATTTTGGAATGTTCATTAAGTCAGTTAAAAAATGGCTGTTTATGTTATTTAAATTTTTAATTTTAATGAAATTCAGGTCATTGTGAATCTCTTTACAGCATATCAAAAGTAAATGTTAACCTGCCATATGCACTTTAAGGGCTAGCTCAGTCATTTTTCTTTCTTCATTTTTTGTGAACCAGAGAGAGAACACAGGAGAGTAAGAGACAGAATCTGAGGAGTGAGTTAAAAAGCTTATCGCTGCTTGTTGTGAGGTAGGATGAAGCTAAAAGTTGAAATGTCGTTTAGGCAAGATTGCCAAGTTTTGAAGTAGTTTCCCCAGCTTGTTGTGAGGCGTGGGGAGAGTTAAGTGTCCAATGTACAGTATGTAGGGTCGCCATGTTGGACTGTTTATTGTATGTGTAGTCTCCTGATTCTTAGCAGCTCTACTTCCATGTTTTCTGATGTGTTTTTGGCTCTCTATGGAAATAAACAAACATTTTTGTACTGGACTACCATTGCCTGCAACTTCTTCCCTCACCACCACCTCATCCAGTGGCGCAACTCCCTACATGCGGGGTGGTTGCATCGGCCATTTCTCACAGTTACACCTTATAATGGAACATGAAGTGGATCCGGTTAAAAAAGAAAAAGAAAATCACCTTTCAATATCAATGCTCCTTTGGATCACAATGAATAATCATAATAAGCGAGCTGAACAAGTTGAACTGGTGACCAGAGCGGAAACGGCCATCTCAGCTGCCGCTATCCCTA
>JAODXP020010075.1:0-16725 GCA_027497455.2 Sardinella longiceps | reverse complement strand
GTGTTGGGTGTGAAATGGTGTGTGTGGTGGTGCTCTGTGATTGTTGTGTGGTGAGTGTAGTGTTGTAATGTTTGGTGGTGAATTTTGTTTTATAGTGCGTGTTGCAATTGGTGCAGTATTGTGCAGGTGCGTCAGTGGTGTTTAGTAGTGTGTGTTTGAGTGGGCAAAGTGTTGATTCGGTGATGTTTGTGCCAATGAGTGGGAGTGTTGTGGTGGTTGTGATTGGATGTAGTGGTTGTGACGGTGTGTGTGTTTTGGACAGGTGTGAAAGTGGAGGTGGAGGTGGTGTTGAGGGTGGTGACGATGTGGTTGAATTTTTTTATGGTGCAGTGTGTGATGTGGTACCATTCGTGTACGCTTAGTGGTGTGTTGTGCCATGATATGAGTGTCAGTGTCGATGTTTTGTCAGCAATGTGGTATGTGGTGCGTGTGGTGCCATCTTCAATGTGTGTGTCAATGAGTTCCAAAATGTTGACTGTGATGTGTGCCTAAAAAGGGGAAAAAAATGGATATAAAATTTAAAATAGGTAAATCAGTCTTATGCATATTTGTTACAATATCTTAGCCACTTTGGCATTTCCATAAATTTACTTTTAACACTCAATTGTGAGTGCTTTTGAGAGTGTTTCGTGTGAAATGGTGTGTTTGGTGGTGCTCTGTGATTGTTGTGTGGTGAGTGTAGTGTTGGGTGGTGAATTTGGTCTTATAGTGGGTGTTGCAATTGGTGCAGTATTGGACGGGTGCGTCAGTGGTGTTGAGTAGTGTGTGCTTGAGTGGGCAAAATGTTGATTCTGTGATGTTAGTGCCAATGAGTGGGAGTGTTGTGGTGGTTGTGATTGGATGTAGTGGTTGTGCAGGTGTGTCTGTGTTTTGGACAGGTGTGGAGGTGGTGTTGAGGGTGGTGACGATGTGGTTGAATTTTTTAATGGTACAGTGTGTGATGTGGTACCATTCGTGTATGCTTAGTGGTGTGTTGTGCCATGATGTGAGTGTCAGTGTAGATGTTTTGTCAGCAATGTGGTATGTGGTGCGTGTGGTGTCATCTTCAGTGTGTGTGTCAATGAGTTCCAAAATGTTGACTGTGATGTGTGCCTAAAATGGGGAAAAAAATGGATATAAAATTTAAAATATGCATGGCAGTCATTAGGCTACAGTATGTGTCAGAATGCTCATCATATACTAGCTTGAGGTGGAGAGAGGGTGAATTATTGGATGAGCCAATTATAGTGGTGATTAGGGTGCTAGATTGAATGAGCCAGGTTTTGCACATTAGCCAGGAGACTGGGGAAGTTGTTTGTGACAAGCGTCATGAGATCTTTTATGATCCACTATGAGTCAGGAGCTGGGTTTAATGTCTTATCCAAAAGACAGCAGTCTCAAAAATAAACTAAGTGTATTACATGGAACATTTCCATATATTTACTTCCAGATATTAACCTTGTTTAATTTATGGAATAGTTAGTTTTGGGCATTAATGCCAATCAGAGTGCTAGTGTAAGGCAGACAGATTATAACAAATGTTAATGTAAATGTGATTGCATTACCTTATTATGCTTCCTGCATTACCTTATTATGCTTCCTGCATTTCCTGAAGTGATTTTTCCTGAACTGTTGTGGTAGGTGGTGGTTGGTGCAGAAAGGATAGTGTGATCGGCATCATTGTGGTGAAGTTGGTGATAAGTGCATCCTTTTTCCCCTTGTCTGTGAGTGAGTCTTTTAGTGTAATGTTGTCCAGTGATGTTGCAGTGCTGTGAAGAGAAGAAAAACATTTGAATTGAAGAAATTAGTTTCAGTATTTCTTTTGGCAAGACTTTGGCCATTAACCTTTACAGTGTTTATGCTAAGATACTGTAAAGCTAAATTTAGGATTGTTGTAAAAAAAGGAACACACATGTAGTGAGATTAAAATGTTTACATAATTTTGTAAATGTAGGTAAGCGATCGAATAACTTTTAATAAAAGCATGGAACATTTTTAATATAAAGTAAAGAAAAATATATTATGTGATAGCATGAATCATAAATTACCTTTCTTGGGTGATGGTTTCGAATCGTTTGTGCAGTGCTGGGGTGAAACAAACGAGTCGTGTGTAAGTGTGCTCTTGTTGAATTGTGGCTGTGAAGTATTTTGTGTTATTCTTGCTGGTGAGTACGGGTGACAAGTTGTGAATGTATCCAGTGATTTGTATTTTGGGTTGTTTGGGTTTGGCTGCCATTCCTGGGGGGAAAAAAAAACAAAAAAACATGGATAATATGGAGATTATTGGTATGTTTGTAATGAATTTGTAATAGATTAGTTTTTTTGATAAGCTTACTTTTTTGTTGCTGTTGTTTGTAGGTGGTGGTGTTGGCATCTTCTTTGTTCTTTTTTTCTTATTTTGCGTCCTTTTTGCTTGTGTGTGCTTTGTAGTCGTCTTTGTATATAGTTTTTTAGTCATGTGATGACATTGGTAATTACCCTCAGGTTATTTGGTTTTATTGGTTGTTAATTACCAGTTACCCAATTACCTACAGGCTTCAGTGAATGTCTAATTACCAATTACCTATGGGTTTGGGTGAACATCTTTGTTCATTATGTCACAGATAAGGATGGAAATTGAAAGCAGGTGAATATGAATCATTAAAGGGCCCATATTACGCTTTTTTCCTAGCTAACTTTTATAGCTCTGATGTTCAGAACAGGTTGTTTCTCATGGGGGCGTGCTTCAGGTAACTAGACAGCTGCAGCCCACACATTGAGTATTTCACCTGTAGCCTATGACAGGCCACCCCTATTGATCATTTTCATTGTTCTCAGCTGCAAAGTGCCATTGCAATTGTCCATTCTCATTGCCCTCAGCTGCTTTGTGGCTGCCAATGTTGTTGTCTTTTCAAGCAAGCACACATAACAATAAAACAGTGTCCAGTATCTCGCCACAGGGAGGAAGGGACTGACACCGAAACCAGAAATGAAGTTAAGAAGGTTTACTTGGTTACACAACTCAAAGTCAACCTACAGTGCTGTTGGAGAATGCATTCCTCCTGCACATAGGATTCACCCCACATATAGACGAATCCGACAAGCGTTTTGTGTAGGCTGCCATCTTGTGGCGAAGCCATTGTTGGACTGTAAACAAAACATTTTGACAATGCACAGTCAATGACAACTAACAGCATAGACCATGGAATACTCTGGCATTATACAGGTAGTAATGAATCTCGTAAATCATGGCATTTTATGGTGTGCTATCACGTTATTCTTATGGACAGATTGCCGATCTGGGTAGCTCAACAATGGCGCCTGCTTACTTCCGGCAGTTTCCTCGGATTCGTCTATACCCCGTTAAGCTAAGTTCACACCTCCACCTGACCCCCATCGTTGCTCCTTAGTGCAGATTGCCCCAGGACCAGGTCCACCTGTTGACCATCAGAGGTGTGAATAGTCTTCAGGCATGTGTGTGGGATTAATTCCCACAATCCTTTGTCAGAAGCATTATTAGCATTTCAATTGAGAGTGTTCTTGCTGCCGATTGGCTAATCCTGATAAGGAGTGAATTCCTTCCCACAATCCTTGGTCAGAACCATTAGCATTCCAAATGAGAGTGTTCTTGCTACTGATTGGATGGTGCCTCAACTCAGTCAGACGACGTCCACTATTCCCTGACCACAGTGGAGAGAGTGGCAGTGTTCAGTCAAGGAGAGCTGTAGTCAGAAATGTCAGAGTTCACAGAACCCTGTGCCTCAGATAAGGAGCTTAAAGAAGAGGAATATTATGATGACTTTGTCCCAGAATATCTTTTTGCCGTTAAAAAATCAGAAGATAAGACCGAACTGGAATGCGATTTCAAGACTGAGAAAATGGTGACAACATCTTCTCCAGAGGACACCATAGAGGAAAATGTTGAGAACATTGAAAGTGACTCAGGTAAGATGCAGAGGTTTCTTCATATTCTCAGTATTTACAGATGAACAGACAGACACTTTATTAAAATTGGGAAGGAAATTAGGTGTCCAGCAGCTTAAAGACAAAAAAAAACAAAACAAAGATAGTTTACATGGGCCTGTTTAAAAAGAACAAAACTAAAACTTAAGCACTAAAGTCAAAAACATTCCTTCCTTTCTGAGTGGCACTGAAGAGCTTATAGTATATAGTCTTACAGTAACTATCCTTAGCAATGTGAAACAGCAGGGCTACGTGTTGACTCACTCCAGACAATTCCTTTAGCTGTTAAAGGAATAGTTCCGCTCTTTATGAAAATTGGTTATCCACCCCCTTACCTGGAGTTACGTATGTGGGTAAAAACCATTTTGGTCTCAGTTCTCGCGTTTTCCTAATATGACATCCCCAATTTCCCCCATTTTCTAGCTTTAGCTTAGCATAGGCGCTGGAATGTAATGTTGCCATGTAGCAACTCTTTGGCAACTTTACTTTCCAGCACCTATGCTAAGCTAAAGCTAGAAAATGGGAGAAATTGGGCATGTCATGTTGGGGTCGCCAGGACAACACATGCACTAAGACCACAATGCTCTTACCCACCTATGTAACTCCAGGGGGTAAGGGGGTGAATAACCAATTTTCATAAAGAGGTGAACTATTCCTTTAAAGTTAGCCTTTAGCTTAACCTTAGCTTTTGTACTTTTTAGTTGATAGACCAGATAATAGATTGTGGTGTTTCAGTTTCTGTGTGTAATGTAGCAGCCACTCCAATCATCCAATAAACTAGAGAACCTGAGGGAACACAAGTCAAAGAGAAACTTCATCACCAACACTTACTCGTCATATTACCTTGGCTATCAGTACTTCTACTGAATGACTAGATGTGAGCTGATGTTGATTCACTATTGTGTTCTGTTGTGCAGGAGACATGACTCCACAGACAGGGATGCCTAAGGGGAAAGGAGAGAAAGCGAGACCTCGTCACAAACACTCCCAGTTCCGGAACACCTCAGAGCAAGAATCTCCGAAGTCTTCAGACTCCATTGAAGTGAGCAGTCAAGAAGAACCCCAGTTCCGGAACACCTCAGAGCAAGAATCTCCGAAGTCTTCAGACTCCATTGAAGTGAGCAGTCAAGAAGAACCCCAGTTCCGGAACACCTCCGAGCAAGAATCTCCGAAGTCTTCAGACTCCATTGAAGTGAGCAGTCAAGAAGAACCCCAGTTCCGGAACACCTCCGAGCAAGAATCTCCGAAGTCTTCAGACTCCATTGAAGTGAGCAGTCAAGAAGAACCCCAGTTCCGGAACACCTCCGAGCAGGAATCTCCGAAGTCTTCAGACACCATGGAGGTCAGTAGTCAAGACGACTCCCTGCTCTGTGAGACCTCTGGGCCAGAATCAACGAAGCCTTCAGATGCCATGGAGGTGAATGCACAAGAAGACTCCCAACTCAGCAAGACGTCACAGCAGGAATCTCAAAAGCCTTCAGATACAACTGAGGTCAACAGACAAGAAAACTCCCCCCAGTGTTTCCAAACTCCTACGGAACCTTCTGCCGGATCCTCTGGCCTCTTTCTGCTCACTTACATGAGCGCTCCCCCAGAACCCTCAAGAACACATAGAACTGTAGGAAAAACAGAGTGTTCCTTCTGTGGAAAGATGTTTGCCTGTATGTCCGGACTCAGAAATCACCTGAGGATCCATACCGGGGAAAAGCCATATAGTTGTTCTGAGTGTGGGAAAAGTTTTAATCAGGCTGGAAACCTTAGGGTGCACCAGAGAAGACACACAGGAGCAAAACAACAACAATATCTTTGTTCTCAGTGTGGAAAGAGCTTTCAGTACATGTCTCTGCTCAGGTTCCACATGAAGTCACATACAGAAGAGGGGCCATTTTGCTGCTCTTACTGTGGAGAGACCTTTAGCGTGTCGGCTAACTACAAGAGCCATCTGAAAACCCACACTGAGAAAAAGATATAAGAATGTTCTCTGTGTGTGGAGAGAGGCCATTTTGTGGCTCTTACTGTGGAGAGACCTTTAGCGTGTCGGCTAACTACAAGAGCCATCTGAAAACCCACACTGAGAAAAAGATATAAGAATGTTCTCTGTGTGTGGAGAGAGGCCATTTTGTGGCTCTTACTGTGGAAAGGGGTTTCAAGAGTATCTGATCTGATGAAGTCGGTTGTATTTTTGTGATATTCTGTCCTGTCCTACTATGACCACAAAACATAACTTAAATGTACCACTTTTATTCTGTCATAGGGGTGGCATACAATGGCCATAAAGGCAGAGATTATGTTTAAACCTTCCAGAAGTGTCATGTAATTTCAACCAAAAATGACCATTTTGGCTCCAGTTGTCATTTATGTGTAATTTTTAATGTGTAATTGTGTAAATTTTTATAGGATAGTCACAAGATGTGGGGCATTCTTTGGACAGAAAAAAATAGCAATATTGTTAGACCCTGGTGACAATGCTCATCGAATTTACCACAAATTTAGCAAAATATGCTAATTATCTCATTAATTATGCGTGATACAAAAATGTCCCAAGCAGAAATGGATTCTACGTGGAAAAGCACTATAGAGTCATGTGTATAAAGTTTGGTAGTAGGTTCTAATCTAGCTTTTTGGAATCCTTCTGGTATCTAGTTTAAGAATTGGGTTGGCCCAAGAGCAAATTATTGTCCCACATATGTGGTTTTTTTTATTTTTTTTATTTTTTTTAACCATCTTCTATGGCCGACCTGGATTTTCCACTGTGAAAAATGAAAACTTTAAATCAACATAGCTCCTGAACTATACATCCAACAACCATCATTCACTCCATTTTATGTTTGTCTTTACATAGGGAAATTGATTTAGCAAAGGACTTGGACAGAGATGCGTCTGTGCACAAATAAATAATAATGGGCCTTTTAATCTTTGAGTGTCCCAGCCCCTCTGGAATTATGAGCCAATGACTGCAAAGGATTTCAAACCGTTGCCAAAACTGTGCTTGACAAGTAACACGTGATTTGATTGGTTTATGGTTGCTATGGTGGGTGGGGCAATACTTCAAATCTAGACTGCACCAGAAAACTGCATGGTAAGTGGCCTGGCATACCAAATCTAACTAAACTATAACAATGATAATTCTTAAAAAAAAAAAAAAAAAATGCACATTAAAAAAAATATGCATAATATCTGTCTCTATGGTATCCATCAGAAATAATGCTGTTAGTTTGGTCAGCTAAAATGGGCCATCCTCGGTGTCACTCACAAATACACATACACACTTGTGCATGACATTTGGTTCAACTAAAACATGTATGTTGATTGTCATGTGAAATTAGTGAAACTTGGAAAGTTGGATAGCCTCCTCTGTAGCTTGTTCCTATGTAGATTACAGAAAGCTGAAGAAAAAAAATAGCACATCAACTTGCAAAGTCCATTCTGGTGACCAAAGTGACCCTAAGGTAAAATGTGATCCAGGTTCAGAGGCGGACAATACTTAAGTAAATGTACTCAATTACTGTACTTAAGTACGATTTTTCAAGTATCTGTACTTCACTTAAGTATATTTTTTCTTGGAAACTTGTGACTCACTTCACTACATTTTGAAGACAAATGTTGTACTTTTGACTCCACTACATTTGGCATTGGGCATGAAGTACTAGTTACATTGAGACTTTATAATTATATTATATTATATATATTATACTGTATCATACCGTTATGGTGTCTTAACTTTGTCAACCAATTAATACAAACTCACGATGGCATTGGTAGATAATGCTGAAAATTCTTTGTGCTGTTCACCTAACAATCTAACATTTCATTTTTTATCATTATCTAGACCTACATGTTAAACAAATCACTAAATCTAATCACTAAAATGAGAATAAACGCACAAGAGATTTTTCTGAGCTTCAAAACCACATAATTGTATACAAGTCTAACGGAGAGGACCCAGAAATAATTTTATTTTTAAGTGTTGATTGACAAGGAAATTTCATACCTGCAAACTCATAAGGGTTGAAAAAGGTGACAAACTACCGTTGCGCGCGGGGGGGGGGGGGGGGGGGTAAATTAATATATTAATAAATTAATTGTACATTAATTGCGGTACATTGCATGGAGTAGTGTTGGCTACAAATTTTATATAAATATATTCATGTAATATACATATAAATGTATTTATATAATGTATTTATAAATATATTTTCAATGTTTTTCCATATGAATGAAATAGCAATAGGTCTAACATTATTTTCTACAATAGCATTTTGTCTATACAACAATTAAAGGCCTCACAGTAGCCTATTTGACCCAGATTTTTTTTTAAGTGGCGGAAATGGGCTTCCATATTGAGCTCCTCCTCCGTCTAAAATAATAGCCTGACAGGCCAGACTATCACATAAAATGTACAAAGTTGCCTACGTGTAGATTTCTAAGCTAATAAAATAATTCCATTTAGGCTAAGCGACCAAGCCAGCCAGGGAAGGTAGGCTACACGTGAACCATTTAAAGAGTGAAAACTCTGTGAGGCTTTAGAAAAAGTTTTCTACCCTCTGTATAACGGAGTCCACTAGAAACGCAGCTGCAGGGGTTAAAGCAATTAGGAGAAAACAATTTCGAAAACCTGCGCGGCAAGCCCATAGAAATTGCTTGCTTTACTAACAAGTTTGTTATGTATATGACATTTTCGACCATTTAGATTGAAGTTAATATGCCTGCCGTTTGCTTTAAACTGCGCTTTTCTTCCATTACCAGTCAGCCGAACGATACCGATGACATAGCTCATATTTGGCTGATTAAAGCGGCAATTTAACTGTACAGCGACGTCCGCAAAGCCACCGTCTATCATAATAGCATCAAAACGATGTGTTTCCATCTTTGTTTCTGTCTTAAATTAGTGCTAAATTGTGTCATTTTGCTACGTTTTCATGGCAGCACTGAGAATGGAAATAGGCTATGTTAGATGATTCCATGGCTGCTCTGTTACCGGTGCGCCTCCAGACTAGACCAATGCGGTGGGGGAAAAAAACACGCTCTCGGTCATTGATTATGATGGTGTCCGTGCTCCTCGCTCATTCTACAACTATAATAACAGTCCATGGTTGGTTGGTTGTCAGCTAGCTTGGTTGGTTGGTCGGCCGTCACCCCCCCCCTTTAAAAAAAAAAAAACTCTTCGGATTTACACGATTCACGTAAATGACCTATTTTGATTTCAAAACGGCGAATTTCGCCGAAAGGTGACAAGTTTGCAGGTATGAAATTTGCAAATGGTCAGAACCATTTAACAGAAAAATTGTCTCACTAAAACAATCAATAGAACAAAGTGCAAAAAAAATTGGAAAACAATTCATGCTCTTTTTCCTTCCAACAAGATGGCCTTCCATTTAATTTAGGCTAATTTAATTTTATAAGTCTGTGGACCCGGATCATTGACAAAATAGGTATTAAATAACACATTAATATAGAAATACTTTGTACTTAAGTATTTTTTAAAAGCAAGTACTTCTGTACTTTCACTTAAGTAAACATTTGACTTGGCAACTTTCACTTGCAGTGGAGTAATTTTTGTCCTGGTGTATCTATACTTTCACTTGAGTACAGAAATTGAGTACTTCGTCCGCCTCTGTCCATGTTCTTCCTGGGTTCATGAGAGCTAAGATGAAGAGAATGGCATCTGTGGTGACGATGGTTTCTATGCAGTGACTGTGACTATTGTTGTTTTAATGAAAATGTTGGTTGAATGTAGTTCGAACCTTATGTGTATGGCCTTTAGCCAGGGCCGCTGCTAAGGTTTTGGAGGCCCTAAGCTTAACTGGTCAGGGAGGCCCCCCCCCCCCCCCCAAAAAAAAAAAACAAAAAAACAAAAAAACAAAAGCAAAGACTTCGAAGTTCCACTCAAACCTTTACTATTTATTAAAATTAACATTAAATACACATAAAACTATAATGAACATTTATAACAAGTAAGTAAAATAATAAATAAGGTCAATAACAATAAGAACAGCAGCAACATTAATAAAGTATAAATAATAAATAAATTTTGGACTGAAGCAGTGCACTGCGGATATCTTGAACTTTGTTGACTAAGGCACGATATCTACAAACTACAGTGACAATTGTCAACTACTTGCAAACATGCCACATTCATTTTAAAATCCAGATTGTTTCATATTGCAACCAACCGAGCCTAAATTGAGCAACATCATTGAACGTTAAGTTAGCAAAACAATTAACGTTAGCCTAAACGGACTTACCGGCCAGGGATGCACGGGCGTCTTCTTTTTGCTTCTTTTTCTTTCGCTTTTCAGCACCAGATTCATGCTGTCTCTTCATTATTAGATGTCAACGATGTTGACACATTTACTGAACATTTGCACAGCAGAATCTTGCAATTTGCAGTTTTCTAACGTTGCTGCTTGCTGCTTCAATCAAAGCCGACACAACAAACTCAAAGACGCAATTTGGGATGTACCATTTCAGGGAATAGGGGTGGGTAGGACTATCTTTGTATATTAGGCAAAACTGTTAATTTGCTTGAATTGTATGATGAGTTACGCAATTTTTAACAAAAAATGATGGGCCTATTCATTACTAATTCATATATTTTTGCAATGTAACTATTATCATGACATTTTTTAGTAAAGCTCAAAATTGGAGGCCCCCCGAGGCCCTGCCAAGTGGTTGAGGCCCTACGCACCTTGCGTACTCTGCGTATGGGGAACGGCGGCCCTGCCTTTAGCCCTCTAGTTTAAAACATGAATTAATAAATTAAAATTTGTGTTACATACACACACACACACACACACACACACACACAGTTCACTGATGCTGTTCTTGCTGTTTTAATGACTGTCTAAGACTAATGTCTTTAATGACTATTATTATGCATGAGTTTGTTTAATGCATTAAAATGCATTTTGAGTTTAACATTTTAAACGTTAACCTCATGTAGCCTACTAAACCAACGCCACCCGCAGGATGCCAAAATGTTTTGTCTGCGAGTGGGTCTAGACTCGCATCATTCTCCGATTCTGCCAGAATGCCAGGAGTCTGGCAAAACCAATCATAACACAGAGATGTGTTTTGAATCAAAGCGGGTGGGGTTTTGAGGGAGAAACGACAGAGCGTTGGCCTATACGCACAGACATGGTTTGAAAGACAACGGGTTGTGCTCATCAACAATCTCCCATTGTATCCATTCATCGGGGCCAGACTAAATTAGACATCCAATCTCACATTTTGGCTGGTTTATCAGGCTAAACCTCATGTTAAATGTTTTATAAAAAAATGTGTAATTTGTGTGTTTTAAAATAAAAACATAATACATTAATATTTCCCTTTGGAGTTTGACTGGCCCATCTTACCTGAAACTGCGAATATGAAAAATGTTGGCACAGCCGGTGTTTTGATAACTTGTAGGGCCTAGAAAATTATATTTAATCACATAATTTCAACACAAAACTATCAGACAGTCATTATTAATCATAAAAACATATGAAAAAGACATATGGTATTGTCCCAAGTGATTTACCAAAAAGTGACCCAATTTAGCTGATCACCCTAAACACAATAAAAATCTTAAGTTTCACCTAATCTGATTGGCTTAGAGTTGTGGTGGTGGATTTGAAGGAATATAAAGTAAGTAAAACAAATAGTAATAACATAAAACAACACTTTTTAAGGTAACTTGAGGCTCAATATGGTGTAGGCCTGTTTGTCATGTTAAAGGAAAATACCGGAGTAAGTTTAAGCATAGCCTTCTAACAGCAATATATTTCACATGAAATAAAAGAATTTCGAACAGCATAGACCTAACGTGAAACACTTTACATTGAGTCAATGTAACCTCAGATCTTACTTTCGGTTTCCAACAGTCAGGTCCCATTGATTCAGTGTAAAGTGCCTGTTCGCTTCTGCGTTCTCGTTGGGTCTGTGCTGTACCAAATCAATTTGTTCCACTAGCTAACTAGCGCATTTAGCAAGCTCTTTCAAAAGGCCAATGCTTGAATTCAGTCCGGTATTATCCTTTAAATTGACTATAACAACGTTGAAGTTAAAGTTCAACATTGTGGCTGGGGTCACGTGACGCGACACGAGAGATGGCTGCCTGAATTTGAGCTCCGCGAGGCTTTGCAGTATTTATCCTTTAAATTAGAATTTTAACCAGATATTATTGGTTGGTTCGATTAATAAACTGTTCAGAGACTGAAACATGTCGAAAAAACAGAAACAATTGACCAGTGGTGATTTAAAGAAGCTGCTACGTTCATGTGGACAAGAGAGTCCGGGTGGTGCCAATGCTAACCCTCCTGGCGGTGCCAATGCTAACCCTCCTGGTGAACAGCAGCAGGGCCAAGATATTAGCCAGGATGTCAGTAATATTTATGCAGCTTTATCGAAAATTTCGAGTGATCTAGAGGGACTGACAGAAATTCGTCGAACAACTTCCTCGACGGAAACCAAACTCTCTGCCTTAATCACGCGAATAGATGACATGGAGAAGCGAGTGGACTATCTGGAAATGGCTGAGAGGGACTGGCAAGCTAACCCGCCAGCTAGCAAGAAAGAGGTCGATCTGATCTGGGATAAACTGGAGGACATGGAACACCAAGCAAGGCGCAACAATATTCGCCTCATTGGCATCCCTGAAGGTAGAGAAGGGGGAGAATTGGTAAAATTTCTACAAGAACTTGTCCCGGAGTTACTCGACATCGAGAAGAAACCTGAGCTCGAATACGCATACAGAATTTCCAGCCAGCAACCTAGGACGGGGGACAGACCGAGGACTATACTGGCGAGGTTTGTCAGATTTTCAGACAGAGATTTGGTCTTGCGCGCATCCAGAAGCAAATCGAAGCTGAGTTGGGAGAACAACAGCATTATGCTTTTCCCGGATTACTCGAAGAACACCCTCATGAAGCGTGACAAGTTCAAAGACTGCAAGAAAAAGCTACACGAAAGAGAAGCGACATTCCGATTGCTGTACCCGGCCACTTTGAAAATCAAAACCACAGAGGGAGAGAAGACGTTCATATGCCCAAAGAAAGCGATGGCTTTCATTGACGCAATGGAGTGACTGTGAGTAACGTCAGATAATGACTCAGGCCCTAATTCTTTATTTCATTTTATTTATTTTGTATATTATTGTTTTATGTTTTATTAGATTGGGGCAATATAAAGACTTTGGTTAGAGTGAATTATAGCAAAGCCTGCGTGAGACTAGACGGGCACGATCTCGTAGAGGAGTTATGGACCGACGGTTTACCGTGGACTGGACATGGGGGGGTGTAATGTGCATAAATGTTCTAATGCACATTGTGGGTTTGGGGAAGTTTGGGGGTTCTCTTGTTCTTAGTCGCCACAACTACATTGTTATGTATGAAGATACAGGCTGTACTGTAATTTTGTTTTCTGATAGGACCACACATTTCAGCTAGCAGTAATTTTGTGAATCTCACCACATGGAATGTTAAGGGTTTGGGAAATACTGTCAAAAGGAAAAAAGTGATTACCAGTCTTAAGAGAAATAAGTTTGACATTGTGTTCTTGCAGGAAACGCATATGTCCCCAACAGAGGCTATGAACCTATGCTATGGTTGGGTTGGACATGTATATTTCAGTGAGGGTTCCAGTAATAGCAGGGGTGTTGCTATACTGGTTAACAAAAACCTGCAATTTAAATTCCTCAAACAGGTTAAAGATAATTTAGGAAGAATTATTATGATATTGGTAGAAATACAAGGGCAAGAGATCATTCTAGCCAATATATACGCACCCAATATTGATGATCCAGAGTTTTTTGTAGATCTTGAAAGAAAACTTCAAGCAATGGGAAGCCATGACTTGGTGTTAGCTGGGGATTTTAACTTAGTGATGGATCCGGTTCTTGACCACAGTGGAGTAACAGTGCGCAGAGCTACACGAGCAGACCTGACACTACAACGTATTTGCAGAACTATGGGTCTAGTGGACATTTGGAGGGTCCTGAACCCTAGTAGCAGGGATTACACTTTTTTTTCACCTGTGCACAAGATATACTCTAGAATTGACTTATTTTTAATCTCAAAAGCACTCATCCCCTCTGTGACTGGTTGTTCCATAGGGAATATAATAATATCTGATCATGCTTGGGTGTGTTTAAACTTTCAGCCCAAATATGAAAGACAACGTTCTTACCGGTGGCGTCTTAACTCTACTCTATTACAAGACCCAGATAACATTGTATGGTTGAAGGCAGAAATTAACCTATATGTTCAGACTAACTGGTCCTCTGTTGCATCTGCAGGTACAGCCTGGGAGGCTCTAAAAGCTGTGGTTAGAGGACGTATTATACAGGTTACCTCATTCCATAAGAAAACTAAAGCTCAAGAATTGTTAAATCTGGAAAGCAAAATTGAAAATGTAGAAGCACAACTGAAAACAAATATGTCAAACAGCCTGCTGAGAGAATTAACCCAATTAAAATATCAGTATAACAATATTCTATCACAGAAGATGGAATTTTTACTATTCAAGGCTAGGCATACATATTTTGAGTCAGGTGATAAAGCTGGGAAGCTGCTGGCTCAATATATTAAGCAAAGAGAACAGGCAGCTACTATTCCAGCAATTAGATGTCCCTCTGGAGAGACGCTAACTGCTACCACTGATATTAACAGAACTTTTAGAGAATTTTACACAGAGCTATATAGTTCAACATTTTCCTCCACAGAAGAGGAGATTCAGGTCTTTTTAGAACCGTTGGATCTACCCAGATTATCAGAGAGACAAAAAGACCTCTTAGATGCTGATATTACGGTGGAAGAAATTGTAGAGGTAATTAAGTCATTTCCTGCTTGCAAAGCGCCAGGGCCTGATGGCTTCACTGCAGAATTTTTTAAAAGTTTTGCAACAGAGTTGGCTCCATTATTGTTAGAGGTCTATAATGAGGCTTTAGAGAGGGGGGAGCTACCCCCCACTTTGAGACAGGCATTGATAAGTCTTGTCCCTAAAAAGGGGAAAGATCCATGTGATTGTAAGAATTACCGCCCTATCTCTTTGATTCAGATGGATACGAAAATTCTTTCTAAGGTACTAGCCAACCGGGTAAATAAGGTAATAACATCTCTAATCCATCCTGATCAAGTTGGATTTATCCATGGTCGTAGTTCCTCTGATAATATAAGACGCTTCATCAACATTATGTGGTCAGTTGCGAATGACCAGTCTCCTATTGCAGCCATTTCTCTAGACGCAGAAAAGGCGTTTGATATGGTGGAGTGGGGTTATTTGTTCAAGATTATGGAAGTCTATGGGTTTGGTAGCACATTTCTTAAATGGATTAAGTTACTCTATAAACAACCTGAGGCTGCAGTGCAAACTAATGGGTTAACATCTGAATATTTTACACTTGGGAGAGGAACAAGGCAGGGATCACCCCTCTCTCCTTTGTTATTCTGCTTAGCCTTGGAACCATTAGCAGCAGCCATAAGAATGGCCTCAAATTTTCCAGGGGTAATGGCAGGTGGGCAGGTGCATAAACTTATGCTTTTTGCAGATGACATACTTTTGTTTGTCTCTGAACCAAGCCGATCAATAACCTGCCTCCTTAAAATAATCAGTTCCTTTTCAAAATTTTCAGGTTACAAGGTTAACTGGTCAAAGTCAGAGGCACTTCCCTTAACTGCATACTGCCCCCCTAGTGCCTTTCAACCAGGTACATTCCAATGGTCAAAACAAGGCATCAGATATCTTGAGCTGAGTTCTTGGAGGAGGTAATAAGGTGTTACAGTCTAGGTGCCAAGGCTTCTGTGTACTACTCCATGTTGATTAAGACAGTGGGAGATGAAGCCCTAAGGGCTCTCAAACTTATTTGGGAGAGGGATTTGAGCCTGACACTGGAGGAGGATGAGTGGGAAGGGATATGTAGTAATATAAAAGCAGTGTCAAGAGACGCAAGGGTGCGTTTAATTCAATATAAAATTATACATCGTTTCTACTGGACTCCCACTAGGTTGTTTAGACTTGGCCTTATTGACTCTCCTAATTGTTGGCGATGTAAAGAAGAAGAGGGTCACCTTGTACACGCTTTATGGTCATGTGACAAAGTTCAGGAATTTTGGAAAAGGATACATAGCCTCTTAAGTGAGATTTCTCAGACCCAAATTGAGTTTTCTCCCAGATTATTTGTACTGGGGGATGGAACAGTCCTAACTGAAGGGAATAGATATGTGAAAGGTTGGATCCAAACCAGTATTATGTTAGGCAAGCAGATACTTCTTAGAGGGTGGAAAAAGGAAGGGGTCCCTTCATTCCAAGAATGGACTGCTGAACTGGCAAGAGTGGCTGCATTTGAAAAGATGTCACATAGAAAGTATGGTAGTTTAGACACCTATGAAAAAAAATGGCATAGATATTTGTCTTTCTACAACCAGTAACGACTGAATTATGAAATGTGGCGAGATGCAATTTTTATTATATTATATTTTTATTATTTTTAATTTACTCTTATTACTATTTTACCCAAATATGTGTGCATGTGCTGTGTATCAAAGGTCTAAACACTGCTGAAAATAATCTTAGTTGCCTTCTATGGTTTATTTTATTGTAATTTTTTTTTTTTTTTTTTTTTTTTTTTAATTAATTTATTTTTTATTTGGTTTGTTATATTCATGGTGCAGTGTACATGCACATCTTACAAGAAGAGTACAGCTGAAGACTTGTATGAGTGGCGTTGGGGGTTGGGTTGGGAGGGGGTGTTGGGAATGTGTGTGTTAGGTATAGGTTGTGTTAAATGTACAACTTTTTGAAAAACAATAAAAAATGTTAATCACA
>JAODXP020010074.1:0-17218 GCA_027497455.2 Sardinella longiceps | reverse complement strand
CCTCCACCGTCAAGAACTACTGTTACTGTGAGGGACACCACAGGCACTCCTGCTACATCTCTGTTGTCAGCCTGCTGTAATTTTAAGGCCCGAACAACTGTCCAGCTAGCCTCACACAGATCATCATCACATGTGATTTACTCATACCATGTCATGAGCATCAATTGTGCCAGAGCAGCATATTTTATTCTTTTGCTTAAGCTACTAGATGATTTTGAAACAGCTCATATGCAAGCTATATAGCCTATACATAATTCCATGCTTATGACTTAGAACTTACACCAGATCCATTTCTGAGAGTTCTGTTTTTTTAAGAGTAAGATTTATCTATTCTATCTATTGGCTTGATTGTTATTTTTCGTGTTGAGGGTTTCACCTTACTGTAACGTGTAGCACAATCCTCTCTGAAAATTGATGTGACAAAAAACACCACTGCAACTCCCAATTTCACATTTGCATGTACATGTCTTTAGAAGAGAGAGAGAGAGAGAGAGAGAGAGAGAGAGAGAGAGAGGATATCAAAGAGATTGCTAAAACTTTAGATGGCAAATGCATCATTGTAGTACAGCAAATGCGCCTGTTGTGTATTAAGTGTGTGTGTGTGTGTGTGTGTGTGTGTGTGTGTGTGTGTGTGTGTGTGTGTGTGTGTGTGTGGACAATTACAATGCTCTGTGCGTGTATGAAGAGATCTTGGTTGGGCAGTCCATCGCCAATCCCCTTTAATTTCTCTAGACTCCATACCCTTACAGCAGGTGGTCTTTGTCGCCACTTAGTGGTAGTTTTCAACCAATATACAGTGATAACAATTAAAGTTTATCACAAAACAAACTCCCAAAACTTCCCAAAACAAGCACTGATTATGTATAGTTGTCTGCTTACTGCTTATATAAATCACTGAATATCGCAAGAGTCAGTGATGATAAGAGGTGTGTTACAGTCTACAGTTTAAATTACTGCAAAGCAAATTATATAGGCTAAATCAGGGATCTGGGGGCCACTGAGAGTCAATGACCACCTGCCACTTGGGATTTATTGCTTACATTGGCAGCCCACTGTAGGCTGCAACACATACAAGTGCACCAGTGGCGATTTTAGGCCATTTTTAGGGGGGCTCAAGCCCCCCTAAAATATAGCTCAGCCCCCCTAAAAATCACGGACCGTTTTTTTTTTTTTTTTTTTTTTTTTTTGCGCACGCGAGCGCCAAAAAAAAATTAATCGCGGGTGACACAGGTTTGCTTCATTGTCTTTTGGAAGCTTTGGTATGGGTATATCTGATCCTATAATACTTGGTATCAAATTAAACTAGACAACCAGATGAATTCACTGGTACCACTTGTGATGTACTTGCTCGACAATACAGGGTTCAATTTCAGTTTAAAGATCGCCCATATTTTTACAGGGAACTATCTTTATCTGGTGGCTTAATTGGCTGCTGGGTTCCATCTAGTAACCAAGAGCTCAAGAAATAAAACAAAACAAAACAAAAGAAATACTGGACTTTATAATAGACCTACAATTTCAACAGATACATTTTCTATTACCCAAATATTCTATTACCAAGGGCCATGCCTGTGCAATAGGAGGGGTGACAGATAAGGTGCCTGTTCACCCAGGACATCAGGGTTAGTAGAGGTTAGGACTACCCCTGATAGAAAGGAATATGATGCAGCCTTATTGCACCTTCATTCTTCTTTGCGCAATAAACTAGGAATAAAATATTAAAGTACATGCTTTCAACTTTATTTATTTTATCATTCACATTTCACCAGAGCATTATCACTCCAAAATAAACAATCTTTTCTCATACAGTAGGCCTTGTATTATCCTTACTTACTATTACCATGGAGCTGAACATATCATTCAAGCAGGGCTGTCATCCTCAGTATTGCCAGTATTGCCCCGGCAATACTACTTTTTAGTGCAACATCAAACCTCAAATCTCACATGAAGTGCTAAAGTAATAGGATAATTTAAAAATATAGCCTATATATAATAACCTGTTAAAATGTACCAAAATGCAGGAAAAAACATCTAACTATTCCAAAATTTTCTGGGGGACAACCCCCAGACCTACCCTAGTCTACCCTACTTTAACAAATAAATATACCATCTTTGATTCACAACTGCTGGGTAGATCTATTCTGTCACATTAGCAGTATGATGTCCATGAAAAACACAATTCCTCCTCCACACCAGTATGACCAGCATTTATAATGATCCTACTGTAGGCCTACATCTAACACATTTTAGGCTAATCACCATGAAAATTTGCCAATAATACTTGTGATAAACATGTGATGGCACCTCTGCATACAAGTTTTTACAAACAAGATCTAGGTCTTATGAAGTGACAACATCGATTTCGTAGCTGGTTGCTATGATTAAAAATGCGTAAATCTAAGCATTGGAAAGCATGATGTTCAAACCAGGAGTCACTATCAACTCTGGGGGCTGAGCCCCCCTAAAGTTCAGAACCTAGAATCGCCCCTGAAGTGCACAGAGAAAAATATAGACCCAGATTTGAATTTTTTCAGAAATATGTTTAAGGTGGATCTTTGCCATCCTTTTGAGGTACCTACCTGCCTCTTGGGCTTTGTTCAGATTGCAGTCCAATTCAGACTTTTTTGTGCATATCTGATCCTTTTGCTGTGCACATTGGTTATTTATGGTGCACAGATCTAATCTCGATGTCTGCATTTCATCTGACAAATCCACTTTGGTGTCTATGGTAGCCTAATGCTAGCCTGATTTAATCACTCCTTTCACATCGTTTCACTTCATATCATGCAAATCTTCTGAAACATCTCCATTGGCAATCGTTTCCTCTCTAGAGGGCGCTATGCACTATGCAATGTTTTGAAACATTTTGCTACAGTTCGTTTAAAAAAACGCATAAAAATGTTTTGTTATCTTAACTTGAGGTAGTGTGTTCGGGGACAATATCGTGGCTTCAGTTTCTCACTCTGTTAATACAGACGCTGTGATAGACATTTGTAGCCCCCAATAAACAGCTCTAGGCAATCGTAAATAACGCTTCCATTATGAGAAATGCAATAGGTGGGTCTTCAGACTAAATATCACAGTGACAGGTGATTATTTAGTTTGCGTGATAGCCAGGCTAGGTTAGATGGGGCTGTAACACAAGTCTACAAGTAAGAAGAAAGAATCAGAGATGGAGGATTACTCATTTTTATTTCTGTGCATCATGCAGTGTAGTGCAACAAATAGGCAACTATCTGGCGCATGGCTGAAAATGGTCACCAATGTTGCTTTTCAAGCACAAGGTAAATTCTAGGTCATTTGCAACTTGTGGCGAACCATATCGTGCACTGACACGTAATAGCAAGTGCTACAGTCTAACGTTTTATATTTATAGAGCAAGATAGGCCATGAGGAGTCAGTTTGTGGAACCATGAGTTAGCCAAATTAAGGTCGTCACACGGGGGGGGGGGGTTTGGCTTTTCTGTAACATTAAGGTTTATGGCATAATCCCAGAATTTAACCTTTATATTTATTTATTTGGTTAGTTAATTAGTTAGGTAGTTAGTTCGTTAGTTAAGAAGGGACAATGTACATTAATTCACATGTCTATATTGCTTGCGAATGCACTAGATTTAGCCAAGGGCTAATTTTCATCTGCAGTCCCTGGCAGGTTGATGTTAATAATAAAAAAGAAGAAAAGAAAAGGGAAGAAAAGGAGATGCAACAGAGGAGCATATGCACATGAGTAAAAAACATAACAGCAGCAGACAAGCAAAGCAGTACATACAGAACATTGAATGCAACAAAGACATACATGTAGTCACATTAAATTACATTAAATAGGCATGTCTGACAAACAATAACACACATGCACACATAAGATCAGGTCAAAAACAAAGAGAACAGAGAATTAGTGAAAAAATGTGATCACTCCAAGTGATGACATAGCCTACTTGTGTGTCTAATCCATTATTTTATTGATTTGGTAAATGAATTTCACTATGGATTTGACAGAACTTTTAAAATACTTATTTTCCGAGTAATGGACATACATTTTGGACATGGGTGGGCTATGTCAGGCTAGCTCTATGGGCGGGCTATGTCAGGCTAGCTCTATAGGATTAGGTCATGCTTTTCACTAGAAAATAGAAAGTCCATTGTTCAATCCACAATTTTGCCTGTTCTAGACTAGGTGATATTCTTAATATGCAGCTCCTTCTTCTTTGAAAGCTCTTGACAAGGTTTATCACAGTGCTCTTTGTTTTATAAATGGTGATAGTTTTCAAACTCATCACTGTAAACTTTATGAGGGTGTAGGATGGTCTTCCCTCACTGAAAGGAGGGAAAGACACTGCCTCTTGTTTATTTACCAAGCACTGCAGGGTAAACAATGGATGATGATGGATGATGATGATGATTTTTGTGCACTTGATTTCCCCGAAATTACATCCTCTAGTCTTAAAAATGTAATGCTTAATAGCCTAGGCCTATGGTGACGGCTATTTCATGAAATGTAGCATCAGCATAACATTTTCATACATTTGGCCTACAATGCAATAAAGGTCGATGATTGGGATGTTGGCTCACAACTTAACACAAGGCTCATGTAACCGGTGGCAGTCCGCACAGCACACGGGTCTCGAACCTGCCACCCTGCAAGCTACAAACTCCCGGCGCGGGAGTGGGACGCTCTAACCAACTGAGCTAAAATCCCGAGCTTCCAGCTGTTAGAAGCGCCCATGGAATTGGGTGATGAGGATTTACACGTACTGCCGCCAAGCTAGCCGAGCTAGCTGGCCTCCGTTACACACACAAATCTTACTGTAACACTTTCAAAGTCCCCCAAACTCGCAACCCCCCCACACACATGCACAGGTCAGGCTTGCGTGACTTTCTGTCACATCTCAAGCAGCTGTGGTTACCTGTATGGTTTTTCTCCGTAACAGCACAAAATTTAACCTCATTTTTAACTAAATTTAACTAAAAAGCTGTTATTTCTTTTCATGTCTCAAAAGTTTTCAAAGTGAAACTTATGACCTTAACCAAAGAGGTTCTGTCTGTCTGTCGGATTGAACTTTTAGAAATCTAAAATGCAAGCCTACTGTAGGCTACATTTAACACACAACAGTAGGAACATGTAGACTGTGACTTTAAACAAGTCGGCCTGTGATTTTAAGAAGTTCATGCTAATTTGCTATCTAGAATATATTAGCCTTTATTGTCTCGAGTGGACAGTAGCTGATGAGTTGGGGTCTATTAAGCAGATAAATGCAAGATATATGAACATATAAGGTACAGTATGCACAGAGAAATAAAAGCAAGTGTGGATGTATAACAATTTGCATTTCTTATATTTTAACTTGCAACATCCCAAATAAATCAGAATTGATTTTGAATTAAGATTGGAAATTATTTAGATGGAGCCTATTTAAACCTCCTTGTAACCCTGTATTTTTTCTCTCACACACTCCTTACAAAGACAAAATTGAAGAGGGGAACTGTATTTAGTGAAGTAATCTACTTCCTCCATAACAGCCTGGATGTGTTCAGCATCTGGGTTAGCGCAAAACTCAGTCCTATTAGTTGTGGTGAAGCTGAAAATGAGAGTAAATGCACTGATTTCACTTGAATGTAAAACACAGAGATGAAATTCAGACAGAGATAGGCCTACTTACATTACACCTCTCTGTGGACACTCAGTACTGATCATTCTATAACTTTGAATCTGGTCTGAAAATATTTCATCATTCTGGTAGTGAAAACAGCAGTCATGTGGGGTAGCCTCGTTAATGGTGTAATCTGTCATGAAGAACATCACAATTAAATCTATACCACTGTTTAGTTAAATTACTTATTGTTTTGTATTACTGAATTATTTCTTTATCCTTGAATCTCCTGTACATCACATTACCAAACACCACATTACCACAGCCTCAGCATTATGGCTATATTACCACCTTGAGTAGGGGTGGAAATGAGAACTAGGCATCACCAAGAATCATTATCACCATGTTTTTGAGATTCTGGGCAATTGTTCTTTTCAGAATAGTTGCTCATTCACAATGAAAATTACATCAATTTTTTTTTTTTTTTTTTGCCACAGTTACCGTTAAGAGCCATACAATATGACTCAATGAGTATACCAGTGTCACTTGCCCTGGTGCATCCAAACCATTTTTTAATCATAGCATGACACTTAAGTCATCATAGAATAAAAATACAACTCACTTGACTTGATTTGCACATATAGTTCAATAATTAGTCCCAACACATGGAATCAAACATTGAAAACATTGTAGGCAGTGTGTTTAAAGAATGTTTGTGAACTGTGCACAACCTAATTATCATGGTCTCCCGTCCCTTTTTAGTACTTTTAAAATAGTGGAAGGATGCAGATGTGGGTCTTTGGTATTTTTTGCCCTTCGCTGCCTTCAAGGCACTACTCCACTCAGTTTAGGGTTAGGATGAGGGTTTAGGTTTAGGAATAGGGTAAGCGTAGTGCCTTTTAGGCTGTGCTGCCTGGAAGGTGCTGTTGGGGGCAAAAAACACCATTGAGTGCAGATGTGTCTGAGCAAGTGGCAATGGTACACTCATTTTGCTTGGCGTATAATAAACCCTAAATACAGTAATTATAGTTTTAAACAACATTTGACTTGTATACATGATGAAAAAGAGCCTTAATACCTTCAGTGCTGGAACTTAATTTTAAGCAATAAAATGTATTTGGTCACTCACTGGTCCCTAATGACTGTTTCCTTGTATCCAATTGTCCCATGAGTATGTGGATCAGGGCCGGTTCTAGGCATAGACAAACGAGGCGGTTGCCTAGGGCACCAAATATCAGGGGGCATCACAACACATTCTTACTCTTTTCTTCAGTTTTTCTCTTATATTTTCAGAAAGGGGGACAACACTCAAATCTGGCCTAGGGCACCAAAGGCTAGAACCGGCCCTGATGTGGATGTTCCATTTATCTGGATTTGCACAAAGCTTAGTTCCATTCACTGTGATGAACCTTGAAAATGATAATAAAAAACACCTACAGTAGGTACTACTACAGAATTCAGACATGAACATGTTAATTGTATGTATAAAATAAGGCAGACTAATTATTATTCTCTCACACATTGTAATTAAATTTAGATTTCCTTAAAGACAGTGCAGAACAGTGCACCTCCACTGTCAATATATTAAAAAAAATGTGTTTAATTCATAATTTTAGTTAAAATAGATACTCACACAACACCTTTCTTTGGGCAGATGCTATTTGTCAGCGCATAGCTTTGAAGCAGATCTACTGGAGGCATCTTGGAAAAAGCAAAACAGCAATCAACTGGAACTTCAGTTGAGTTCTCTCTGAACAGGAAAATCGTGCACAGTTCAAATTTCAGTTACTGTAATTTTCAGTAACATGGCAGTAATAATTACATTACTGGATATTTTGTTACTACTTACTCCCAATAGTGACACCAGAGCCATACGGCTCTGAGTGACACTGGCCATTATACAATTATTACACAATCCTATTTAAGAAAAGATTAGCCTAAGTAACAACAGCAATTGACAGCAAATGACTACAGTCAAATCACTTTCTGAAAATATGCACACACTGTCAAATACACTTAAGAAGAAAAGTGTAATTTACTTATATACTAGACCACTCTGACTTTGCGAATCAAACATGTAGAAGTTATTTTATTTTACGGTATTGTAGATTTAGAAATATTTCAGACATACCAGCAATCTCTGTTTTGGTCCCAAGCAGTCCGCGAATTCGTTTCATAGTGTCTTGGACATATTCATCTTTTGGGTTGACACACACCGCATGGCCCTTCACAGTAATAAAGCTAACAAATCAAAAGGAGTGAAATTAAGTTTAGCTGAGTAAAAAGTAAATTATAAATAGTTGTTCTGTCAGTTGATATGTATACTCACATCACTGCAGCTACTCTGCATTGAGGACCAGTAATTTGAAAGCCTTTTATAGCTCTAAAAGGAATTCTAGAGGAGCTAAATTTTGTACAGCATCGACTGGGATCTGAAATAGAATTTAAGTTTGTCATACGCACACACATGCATGCACAAAGAAATGTTTGGGCCCATTATTGCTTTCCAAAAATATATTAATATGGATCTTCACCAGGCAACACATAACACAGAGGTACTATAGCCTACAGGTACCCCCTTCAGGTTCTAAAAAAAAACACCAGGGAATTTGATGATAGCTTGATGAGGATCCAGTTACATTTGAAGAACTCACTGAAAAATAACTGAATTTTATTATAATACAAAAATTACATGATAATCTGACAAGCTTACACTGACTTGTTGGCTGTGAGTAAAGTACCAGAAGAATGCCAGCAACAACCACAACACAAAACAGTTCAATCTTCATGTCTTCAGATGCAGTACCATTACTAGTATCTTAGTATTTTGAGCTGCTGTCTCAAACTGCTGTCTGCTGCTTATAACTTCTGCTTGCATCACAAGAATCCACTGCAAAGGACAGCCTACTTCTCTGTTATGTAAACAGCTCTTCAACTACAGAAATTGTTTGGGTCTCTAACTCCCTCCTCTAATTCGACTCTTGACAGGCCCACACAATGCTGCACCCATTCCTCTCTATTACACTACTCATGGTGTTTTAATCACATAGACATCACAAGCATATCACGCAAATCTGCACAAGCTGGCCTTGAAATCACATCAAATTTCTGTATCGTCTTCAACCCATTTATCCCAAAATAAATAACAGCAGACAGCAATAATTAATTTCATGCTTATTTTATTCATAAAGAATATGGAAACTAATAAAATATTCCACTAGCGCACAATGTTGCAAATTGTAGTCACACAGAGTCCCTTTATCAATATTATATAATAGACCGTGTATACAGTATTTCTATGATTCTAGACAGCCCCTGCACTGCACTTCAGAAATGGAGTGCTGTAAAAGGTTGTTAAACAAAAATCTAGGATGTCCCATGATCATTACCTGGGTGGACAATCTGGTCAACAAGCTGCTGTTCTATCTTATCAGCCAATTTATGCCCCATTATAAGTGTGGAGTGACATTTTAAGGGTGAATAGGGTAAACAATCAAACCAATATCCCCACAAATTTATATGCTGACTATTCATTTTAAGTTAATACTTTTTTTATATGACAAGTTTTATACTAAATACTTTGGACATTCATGTAAATGATACCTAATGCAATACCATATTTGGCATACGTGTCAGTGCAGCCTTTTACTGTTTTACATAAGCTATTAGGTCATTTTGAGAAAGCTCCTATGCAAACCTAGCCTACACAAACCATGTTATTCCATGTTTATGACTAGGCCTACATGTACTGTATGTTATACAGTACCTCTACTCTTCAGGTGTACTGTACCCCTGGTACCAGATCCAGTTCTGAGTGATAAGTTTTGTTCTGATCTATATATTTTGTTTTGTTTATTTGGAGGGTATCACTGTTGAACGGAGCACAATTCCCTCTGAAAATCAGAGCTGAGTATCAAGCTCTTTTACAGCATTGCCCTGATATTACAATTAAAAAAAAGATGCAAGCAAACAAAAATGGCAATGGCAAACAATGTGGTATGTCTCCCTTGTATCAAAAAGCCAAAGAAGGTTATAATGTTTTGTGAGACTTCAAGTTATAAAGGCTTATATGATAACATTATAATTCCTTATACAGTACAGTCATGAGAACATATATGATCAGTTATGAATTCTAATGTCAGTAATTATAAGCCTGTATGAATGCATACTAACCTTTTATGAATGCATTTATAATGCTCTATGACTACTGGGTTCATAGAAAGTGTTACTGAGATTACTATAGATGGCAAATTCATCCATTACCTTTACAGCAATTAGTCTTTGTCGCCACCTAGTGGTTGAAGTTTTCAGCCATCATACAGTGATCACATTACAGTTTATCTCACAAAACAAACAAAATCACAATTTCTCAATGCAAGCACTGATTATGTAGAGTTGTCTGCTTACTGATTATTGTCAGGAGTGACTGCAAGTCAATATAATTACTGTATAGCACAAAATTGCAAGTGATAAGTATGCATTTTAAACACCTTGCTAGCAAGCTTATAAATCAAACAATTGCTGAAGGAGGCTGCTTAGGAGGCTGTTACCAGTGGTGTAGTGGGGATTTTTGAAGTGGGGGTACGCTATTTGTGACGACGACATGATTGTTATTATTAGGATGCATGTTTAACTGTTAATACAGAAATTCTAGCTGCCAGTCCAACGTAAATCAGTGAGTTTCCATTCGAGATTGTTTTAATCATGTTATGGTTTTAACATCATCCATATTCACGTAGGCTAAAAATGACTAAAAATAAGCAGATGCCGTTTTCTAAGTGGTGTAATGATCCGTGAACTACTTTACTCCAACTCCAACATGCTGATGCTATAACACGCATAGAGCAACTTAATGCTTTAGCTAGATACAGATAAGCCTGTCATTTTATAAGCATTAACCTTACGGCAAACGACCTGCCTCAGTACGAGTTGAACTTGTCTAAATTTCATGTTTTGGTTAAGACTAACGAAATTGTCATAGCCTGGCTACAAAGCCACGCAGGTCAGAGGAGTTTGCGACCGAGGAGTTTGAGTGTGTGCATGCGTGTGTGCGTGCCCCCGTCATTCCCCTGGCCCTGTTCATTGGTTTGAAATGTCTAGTCAGTGTATTCTATGCATGTTGCTTTCACCCTTGCGTCCGACGCCCACCCCTACAAAGTCGGTTATGTTCATTGCCAATGCATGTGGTTTAATATATAATTTGTAGGCTTTTTCATTTTTTTTTTTTTTTTTTTTCACGTGAGAAGTGGGTGGACGGCGTACCCCCGCGTTCCACGCCCACTACACCCCTGGCTGTTACAGTATTATGGTACAGCTGAGGGGTGTTGTTAGGCGCGAAGGCGAAGCAGACAAAAATCATGCACATAACAGATTTTGTTTTAAAATTCAGCTAATTTTCAGAGGTTATCAATATGTTATATTCAGAGCAGTCATTACGTGGTTTGTCAAATAAATGTTTTCCACCAACAGCACTGTGACCTGGAACAACAGGGCTATCAAAATTCACTGCCTGGACAAATTTAGACTTGAAATGCACAAAAATGCTGTGAACCATTCAGGGGGGACTCTGTACTTGTCCCTCTGTATTACATTTTCATTTGCATTTGAATTCGGATTCACAGATTGAAGAGTACACATTTTTTATCTCCACATCCTATATATTTAGTTAGTAAAATCTGCAACACAAAATCGAAGAGGGGAACTGTATTTAGTGAAGTAATCCACCTCCTCCATAACAGTCTGGATGTGTTCAGCATCTGGGTTAGCGCACAACTCAGTCCCATTAGTTGTGGTGAAGCTAGAAATGGGAATAGATGCATTTTAGTGCAGACTAATCGTCAGTATCATTAATAAACATAAAATTATGTCTTTTAGGATCAAGAGAGAGACAGACAGGCCTACTCACATTACACCTTTTTGTGGACACTCAGTGCTTATCAGTCTATACCTTTGAATCTGGTCTGAAAATATTCCATTGTTCTTGTACTGGAAGCAACACTTGTGTGGGTTTGTCCCATTAATGGTGGAATCTGTCATAAAGAATACTTGGCTGTGAAAATTAAAGCTGTATCCGGCAAGTCTAATTAACTCAGGAAAAAAAAATAAAAATCATACAACTCTCTGGTCCCTCCCCCTGTCTCTACTACGCTCCGCAACGGCTTCTCAAACCCCTCCATTGCTGTCGTATGTTGTCAGCAGCTTGTTCACAGCTGTGATCGACAGGCCGTTATCCCTCCTTCCGAGCCTGATTGGTGAAAGGCTACAGGGTTTTTACAGGTTTTTCCTAAATAGCCTTTTCATGTACTACTTTCAGAATAACTTGACGATTCTACAAAACTTGACCTTAAAAGCTTTAATTGTGAAATCTGTCATAAACAATACTTGGCTGGCATAGTTAACTTTATACTATTGCTGGCCACTGGTTTAATGTGTATAACATTCTTTACATCAATGAAGGTTCAGGTTTACATGAATATAAAGCCACTAAACATGGTGAAAATTGGAATTATTGAATTATCCAGAGTGAAACAACAAGCAGCCCTGTTGGTTTCAATTTGCTAAGTGGTATGATAATGACTGGATTTTGTGCAATGCAGACCAAAATAGTGAAATAGTGAATTGGATAGGTTGCATTTTCATATGGCTGTATCTGTTACCATTGCCATTTCAGTCAGTTCAGTTCTGCATTGTAAGAATTTTGGTCATGCAAAAAAATGCATTAAAATGCAAAAGAGTTGTTTTCCTAAAGCAACATAAAGTATTTGGTCACTTACTGGTCTCCAGTGGCTGCGTCCTCGAATCCAATTCCCCCTTGAGGTTTCGAATGCTCCGTTTATCTGGATTTGCACAAAGCTTAGTTCCATTTATTGTGATGAACCTTGAAAGACACATGAAAAGAGGTCAGTTGCCATTATACTGCTTAGGGTTACAGTAGGCCTTATAATGCCTAGAGGACAACTACAAAATCCAAAGGTGAACATACTGTCATTCAAAAAGAATGAAAGAAAGTGCAGACTATTTGTTATTCTCTCATTACCACACAGTTCCACTTAAAGTATAAGTCCGGAGTAAGTTTAAGCATAGCCCCACTGCACGAGCCTTCTAACAGCAATATTATCTTGCATGAAATTAAAGAATTTCAAACAGCATAGACTTAACTCGAACGCGAAACACTTTACATTGAGTCAATGTAACCTCAGATCTTACTTTCGGTTTCCAATAGTCAGGTCCAGGGCCGTTTCTAGCCTTTTTGGTGCCCTAGGCCAGTTTTGAGTTTTGCCCCCTTTTCTAAAATTATAAGAGAAAAACTGAAGAAAAAAATGTAAGAAATGTATTGTGATGCCCCCCTGACATTTGGTGCCCTAGGCGACCGCCTCGTTTGTCTATGCCTAGAACCGGCCCTGGTCAGGTCCCATTGATTTAGTGTAAAGTGCCTGTTCGCTACTGCGTTCGCATTCGGTATGTGCTGTACCAAATTATTTCACTCGCTAACTAGCGCTTTTAGCAAGCTCTTTCAACAGGGCTATGCTTGAATTCACTCCAGTACATTCCTTTAAGCACCCTAATCCTCTACAATTAAAAGAATTATTTAAAGAATAGAACACAAAGTGATTCTCAATGAGTGAGCATGTTGTTTGGCTTGTCATTACCATAAAAACAGAAAAACTTTACACTTTACACTTTAACATTACACTTTATGCATTACACCTATGTTTTAAGGCAGGTGTTCTGTGGAAAAAAACAGTTGATGATTTTTTTCAAGAAGAAGAAGAAGAAAAGGTTTGCTACGTATGAGAGACCTTCTGAACAACGACGTCAACAACAAAGTAACTTATTCAGATGTTTTTAAAAAGCTACTCACACAACACCATTTTTGAACCAGCAAAACAGCATTCAACTGGACCCGGAGTTGAGTTTTCTGTGAAATCTCCCCATGAAAAGGTTACATACAGTACATAAAATACAAATTTCTGTTTAACTGAATGTTACCATGGTACTAAAGTTTTACTGAATATTCACCCCCACCTAGATTTCTTTGAAATTTGTCTCTGTCTGTCTGTCTGTTTAGTTGTTTGGTAGTAACTGCCAGATATTTATTTATTTATTTATTAAACATTTGTGTCTTTGCCATAAGGAAAAATTGATGACATCTTTGTGGTAATCAGTGGTCCGGAATACCATCAGGAATTTATATTGTGTTATTATTTAAATGACTTACTCCCTCAATAGCAATAGTGGCCAACATTGGGCAGTACACAATGTACACAAAGTAGACAAAACAAGACTAACCTAAACAAAATATTCCTTTGTGGTACGCTATGTGCAGAGAAAACTCGTTCTTTTGCGTAACAATCCAATCACTGATCATCACTTACATCACTTACAGCGCACAATGCACAATTTAATAGGAATGTTTTTGTTTGCCACACATATCAGACCGCGAATCAAACTAACTTTTACTTTACTTCTGACTTAAATTAGCACTTGATTTATAAACATTTCAGATATACTGTACCAGGTATCTTGGTTATGTTGGAAATGCTAAGGTCTTCCACTCGATCCATAATGTCCTTGACCTGTGTGTCATATGGGTTGGCACACAGCCTTTTGTTCCTGAGAGTGATGAGGCTTTTTAACAAATCAAAAGGAGTGTGAGTGTATGAAGCTCAGCTGAGTAAAGAGTAAATTATTGTGAGAGTTGTTAAAGCTGTATTTGGCAAGTCTACATAATTCTGAGGCAAAGAAATTCTAAATCATACAACTCTCTGGTCTCTCCCCCAAACTCTACTACGCTCCTCAATGGCCTCTCAAACCCCTCCCTTGCTATCGCACATTGTCAGGGGCTCGCTTACAGCTGTGATCGGCAGGCAGCTATCCCTCCTTCCGAGCCTGATTGGTGGAAGGCTACAGGGAGCGCTGGATTTTTGCAATCCCGATTACAGGGTTTAGATGGAGCTAGAGAATTTGGTTTTATCCTAAGTAGACTTTTCCATGTAGGCCTACGTCCAGAATAACGTGACTTGAAAGCGTTGCCAGATACAGCTTTAAAGGTACCATATGAGTTCCCGCATGGTTTTCCGCGCAATTTCGCTTTAATCTCAAATCAGTCATCAAACACACAAACAAACAAACAAAATATAACAACACACATTCTAGCAAATCACACAGAAAATTGGTTGGGAGTCACAAACTTAATCCAATCCTTTCCCCAACTGTCCAGCCCAGCCCAGCCCCCTATGTTTGTTTTATAGCCCCTGCGTTGTCACCCAAGACAGGACTTTTTCACTCTGTATTCAGGGAGCAGACAGCTAGCGAATCAAGGGGAGAGGGCTGCAATTTGAGCTAAAAATGAAATTGCTCGGAAAACCATGCATGTTGTAGTATAACTTTAATGTTGTCAATAAGAATACTCACATGACTGCTTTTTTGGAACAGGAGGGATGAGTGATTCTGTAGTCTTTTATTTTACAGCATTGATCTGGGCCTGATACATTCTCTGCTCCTTGAAAATATGAGTACATGTCTTAACTTGATGAACAGCCATTTACTGTATACAGTAAATGACTGTTCATCAAGTTACCCTTATACATAATATGTATAAATATGTATAAGTTACCCTTATACATGTTCATCAAATTACCCCTGTACATATTCCATTCAAAGAGCACACTGAAAAAACACTGAAACATACAGTATATAATATACTAAAATTATCTGACAATCTAAAAAAAACTTACTCCGTATTTGTGCTTGTGCATGTGAGCAGAGTTCCAGAACAACAGCAGCAACAGCCACAACACGGATTCCATTAACAAGAGTAAAAAAATAGGCCTATTTCAGCCATATATTCCCCAATAGAACTAGTAAAACGACGTCAATTCGGGGCAGCGCAGGCAAATCCGTGTGTGAAACACAGAACCGGGTCTTTCATTTGCAAGGCTTAATCCGTGGTTTGTTCAAGCATCTGTGGTGATCCCAATGATGTTGCAATTGTAACATGGAATCCGTGTGGAGACCACGGATGCTGACTGCCATTGACTTACATTGACAAAGTTTCCGTGGTCCCCAACACGGAATTTTCAGCATTTCCGTGAAACTGACACTGTTTTTAAGTGAATGGGCCCATGTTCATTTCACGGAATTCTGTGAATTCTGAGACCAGGTTGCATTTCCGTGAGTGTTGCTGGAATTACTAAATCATGGAAAATGTATTGTAGTCTAAACCCAAACAGGTCATAATCAGACAAAACATCTAATATGGACTCTTTTTATTATTTTTACTTATTATTAGTGTTAAGCAACTTTCTCTACCTTGTCCATTCCCATGCTAATTTGGCCTCTGTTTTCCCCCACGCTGACCCCACCCTCGCATTTTGGAGGCATTAACTGAACTTGCCATCTGTATACCAACAGTAATCAGTGTCCTGCATGGCAGAGCCAATGATGTGAGCCTGTAAGAGCACTATCAGCTGTACCTGGAGACATGAAGATAGAACTCTACTGTTTTGTGGCTGTTGCCATCCTGACACTTCATCTTGCCACTTGCTTTCAGACAGAAAGAGAAAGTAAGTTGCTGAATTGTGTGTATTTTGCATACATGTTAAATATTATTTCAAAATGTATGCTTGTTTCTTGTTCTTGGTTCTTAAAGCATTGTATCATCCAAAACATAGCTCATAGTTAAAACACACAGTTTTTGATATGCATCTGGAAGCATTTAGCCTAGCTTTATAAACGTAAATATTGTAGATGTTTTTTTTTTTTTTTTTTTTTTTAAGATTTGAAATAGATCTTGTTTAAAAACATTATTTCATTCCAAGAAATATTGTCTTCATATCCCACCTAGTTGATGTATACATATGGTATAAAAGATTACAAAAAGAACCACTCCAGTGGCCTAAGCCATGTGAGTACTTGTCAAAAGGCTCATCACCGTGATGGATGAAATAATTGAACCCAGAAAAGGGGCAGATCCAAGCCATTATGGGTAAGGATTGGTTGGTGGTTGGTAGTAGTTCAGTGTGTGACCACCATCGATGATCCTGAACTATAGTATAATTGTAATTATTGTAACACATGATTCTGCCCTGATAAGCCTACGTACACTTCTTCTTCATAAAGTTACAAAGAAATAAAAGAAGAAATCTGGTCTGATTGAATAGCCCTGTTCTTTTCTCATGTTACACCCACTAATGTTAACTGATACGGTACTGAAACATCAAGTCGTGTTTACTGTATTTGCTGCCAGTGTTCTATTCCAAAGGTTACAAATGGATTTAAGGCTAATGAACTCTCAAAGTCCATTAGCCGTATAATGAAAACTCAAAGTGTTTATTTAAGCTCCTGATAATGCTGACTTGGATGCTCTACTTTAAAGCAACATGCCACCGGTTTTCCATATTCAGCTATATTTTTCCTTTAAGTTAGATGAATTGGTTCAACTGTCTATGATTGTTTCTATGTTGGACCGAACACATGTTAATTAAGATTTTAGCGTTTCCTTTTCAAAGGTTCTATGAAGGTTCTCAAAACAAAATGTTCTGTGAACGTTCTGTAAGAAAAATATTGGCAATCCATGTTAATTGAGACCAGTATTTCATTTTCATGGCCGCCATGACCTAACTGTAACT
>JAODXP020010072.1:0-15000 GCA_027497455.2 Sardinella longiceps | reverse complement strand
GCGTCTGTTTTTGGTATTTGTCGTCCCGTTCACTCACTGCCGGATGACCATGGTATCCCACAATTCCTGTAGCACAGCAGAAGAAGGACCGACTGAGAGAGACTTCCCACATCACCAACTGTACTCTGTGTCATAGAAAGCATTGCATGATGGGAGTCAGAGCCTGAAATTAATTATGTACCAATCTACAAAATAGCAAGTACTTAGCATTTGCCAGTAGTACATTAGCTTTATTGTATTTTTGTCTATGTCAAACCATGTTGGAATTTTAATTTGCCAATTTGTAGCTTGTTCATTTGCAATTTGTAATTTGTAACTAAAAAAAACAGTCTGCTTGATACACTGAGCTGAGACTGTGAAGTTAATTTCAGGTTCTTGCCCAAGTTCCCGCACACCTGCTTCTCCCCTCAGTCGCAACACCTGTATACACCTGTGTAGCCTTCAGGGTCTCCTCATCCTTTGCCTATTGAATGGTTTGAGTGCTGTGACAACTGTGGCTCAGGTCTTTTCAAGGTCATCTCGCAGCTGGACAGAAAGACATGTTGCTGAAATACCACAATTCACTCTCCTTGATGTCTTTAATCAGAAACTCTTCAAATTGGCCAAAAACATACCTTCAATAAAACTTATTTTGTCTGTCATCATTTTACTGTAATGTGTAGAAAATGATTGTATAAATGTGTTGAGTTAATAGGCCCAAACAATGCTGTATAATGTAGTATAATACTTTAAAATGTAGTATATTTTTAATTGGGGGACCGAACTGCTGAGATTGTTATAACACTGAAATTGTGGTGTTTTGTTGAATTTGCGCTTTCTTGGAAATCACTATTTTTACATGAGGGGTGTGTTTCACGGTTACTGTACAGTTGCTTGGACCTTGACTTTTTGTTTTGGTTGGTGCACTGAACAGTTTTACTCGGTGAACGTGTTCAGGCAAAACTACAGCAGACATGTGAAAGAAATATCCCGTTTGTGTAGTGGATTATAATCAGTGGAACTGTATACACTGACCCAGTGTTGGGCACCTCTGAAAAATGATCTCTGATACTCTAAATGTACTCTAAAATATACTGTATAACCAGAACACTTCGGTTATACCCTGTAGTCTAGCTCTCACACAGACACGCAAGTTGCATAAATTGTTTAGGATGAGTTCCATATCCTGTCATTATCATTAAAAATCTCAGAGGAGCTCTTGTAGAACATTGCCACGTTGTGAGGGGATTTCAGGCAACATGCCAGAGCAATAGTCCTGTTCTCTTGTTGCCCAGCAACCCTCCCAGCAGTGGAGGATTGTGGGTAGTTGCATTCTGGAGTTAAATTCTAAAGCCTCGCAGGTGGAGTTAATGAGCGAGGTTAGGGGATGTCACATAGCAGGTGACTCCTCATGCAGTCCAAACCGACATAGTGCAGCACCTTGCGTTGTCTCACCTGACCCATGTGTCCCTGTGAGCTGTCTGTCTGTTTCACAAGTCCCAACTTACTGTCCGTTGACTTGCATGGTTTGTTTTCCTCCGAGCGTCTCACCGTGTCATGATGTCAACACCTTTATCCCTTTTCTAATTGGCTCATTCCAGGCGGACGATGTTCGGGCCCTCCTGACCGCTGCCATGCCTCCGTCAGCTCTGCCCGCCTGCTGCAAACCACAAGTCATCAGCGTACCGGCTTCGGTCGGCACCGTACCCTCCACCACCCTCTCCTCCAGCACCTCTAGGTGCCCCATGCCCTCCACCTCAGGCTCTGGATGCCCAGTGCTCCAGCTTCCCTGAGCTTCCCTCCCTCCTGGTCCCCTCTGGAGCTGAGAGGGCTGCAGACGTTGAAAAGAAAGAGGAAGGTAAATCACTGAGTGGATTTGAGCAATGGAAATGGAAATTAATTCAATGAATTCACTAATATATGACGGTTAACATGTGGCTTATGTGATACATTTACGTCATGTAGAAACTTTATGTAATGTGATGCTAGAAACACAAGTACAGTATTACTATCCCTATAGGTGAAGTTATTTATTCCATGTAATGTGGTGTAATACCATGCAACATGTGTGATAAAACGATGTTGTTTGTTATGTGAGGAATAAATAGGAGGGTTATTCTAAGCCTCAAGTTTGCAGACTAGGTTAGTTGTGGTCACGGGAGCAGCCGAGTTCTATCTCAGTGTCTTGAGTGGGGTTTTTTTTTCATCTTTATAGGGACTGGAATAGACCTGAGCATCTGTCAGTTCCTCCACAACTTGGGATTGGAACACCTGCTGGAGATCTTTGAGCGGGAGCAGGTAACCACATCAGTAACCACATCAACACCAGTGGACATATTTCCTTTGACACACTACTACTGTTCCTTGTGTATTTCTTTTAGATTGTGGGCAACATGGAGAAGTTTTGATAAATTGAATAAATAATGAATGTCAAACTGTGATTTCCCTGTGGGCATATATTGAAATGTTTGCTACCATGACAATGATAGCCTTTAAGAATAATGTATCCCTGTAGAACTTCCTTAAAGATGGCTGTGTATCTCTTAAAGGCAAAACATGCACTCTCCACTCTGCTGTCTTATAAACTGACCTTAATAATGCAAATCAGCCCTGCTTGTTCCTCAGAGTTTTTGTTGACCTTGTTAATTATCCTTGGAAAAGGGCTTTTTTTGTGAATTATTATTGTGGGATGGTATGGTAAGGAAGCATGTTGTGGTGTGTGTGTGTGTGTGTGTGTGTGTGTGTGTGTGTGTGTGTGTGTGTGTGTGTGTGGCATGTGTGTGTGTGTGTGTGTGTGTGTGTGTGTGTGTGTGTGTGTGTGTGTGTGTGTGTTTCAGATCACTCTGGATGTTCTGGTGGAGATGGGCCACAAGGAGCTGAAAGAGATCGGCATCAACGCCTACGGCCACCGCCACAAGATCATCAAGGCTGTGGAGAGAATGCTGAGCGGACCACAGAGTGCGGCCCACACACACACACACACACACACACACACACTCATAAACCTGCCCACACAAATGTACAATGGCTGGTCTTGGCACAGCCAACAGGCTCATAGTGATATTGAATCTGAGGGTGGGCATCCATAGCTTCCCTCCCAATGGAACTTTCATTCATGTGCACATACACACACAGACACACACACACACACACACACACACACACAGACACACAGACACACACACACACACACACACACACACACACACACACACACACACACACACACACACACACACACTCAACAGAGATGGAGACACATGAATCCTATTTTCTTTTACCAAATTCAACCAGCCAAGTAAACTCATTTCTACCGTTTCTTTGTACAGTAAGTAGAATTTGAACAGTTTTCTCCCACAAACCCCCATATTTCATTCAATTTAGCCTACAACATCTCAACACAGCGGCAAGTGACTCTTCTTTATAACTAATTTATTAGTATTCACACATTCTTTCTCGGCCAAATGCATACATATTCATAGTTGTCTAGAAGTTTCTTCACCACTCCACTCTCAGACTTCATATTTATGCATCTGTTACTAGATTTCACATTGACTTTGTGGTCTGCAAATTGGATGCCGCTTGCTCTAAATGTGGGTTTAACATTCATGTTTTTTGCATGGGACTTGAAGCACGATATTATATTCAACCCTTTGATATTGGATCTCACATCAGATATGCAAAACTTCCATGGCAAGGAGAGACATCCTGTTTAATATTTCAGAACAATTTATTTTTAATAACTGCAAGGATATTTGGTATGAATGTATCAGTATGGATCTGAGATTCACTACAGTACCTTACTGTGTCCTGATAACATGCAGGTCTAAATCCATATCTGACACTGAACACAGCCAACAGCGGGACCATACTCATTGACCTTGCAGCAGACGACAAGGAATTCCAGTCGGTGGAGGAAGAGGTAGTGTCATGTCATTTGTATACTGGACTCTGTATTCTACAGTACATCCTTGTCTTTCCATGGAATTGCATACTATGTGATTTGCATCTATTCAAGTATGTTATCAGTAGCCCTACACTATGTATGCAAACTTATCAAAACATATCCAAATTGAATTGCTATGATAATGTATTTCCTCGTAGCTTGTTTTTTTTTTTCAAACTCGGAAATTCTGTCAGCCTCAGCCCAAGTCACAGGAGACAGGACTGCCTTCCAATCTGAAATAAATATTGTATCAATGTAGCATAGACATTTACATCAACATTATATTAGTCATGCTGATAGAACAACATGGTTATTGCCTTCCCATCCATAAAGAAAGAATAAAGAATAAAGGCTCTCAGGCAATATATGATTATATATGATGGTATACGAGTCAGTATTACCATTGGAAGATGGCGTCTTTGACTCTCTGTGTCCACAGTTGCAGAGTACCATTAGAGAGCACAGGGATGGTGGGCATGCCGGAGGCCTCTTTAGTCAGTACAATATAGTGAAGGTGAGCTCTGTTACTCTATTATTTCTGTACATATGGAAGTATGTATGTTTGATGTATTCATTCATTTATTTTTATCAATTAATTTTTTGTAAAATATATTTATTTAATGATTTATTTATTAATTGATTTATTTATTAATTGATTTGTTTTGGCCTGCACCACCCTCATCATCAGAGGACAAGTTTATTTTTAGTTCACATCAATCTTTTTTAAGGTCAGATATTTTCTATAGAACTTGTTGTTAACAAGTCTCTGTTTGAATCCCTCAGATCCAGAAGGTGTGTAACAAGAAGCTGTGGGAGCGCTACACCCACCGCAGGAAGGAGGTGTCCGAGGAGAACCACAACCACTCCAATGAGCGCATGCTCTTCCACGGTGAGGGCCACTTCACACAGGAACTGCACTTAAGGGCCGTTTCATAGTCAATGGGAGTACGCAAGGGTCGCAAGCTATGTATACGCATATGGGCACGAGCAGCGCATCATGGCGTCCTTGGCGTATGCGCATTCGCGTATGCGTTCCTTGTTTTGACTATCAATCGGCCCTATGGTCATTCACAACAAGCAGCACATTGCGCTTGAACTGTGTCGGCACAGTTACTTTTTGCCTTGCATTAGGCTATTTCTGTGTAAATGGCAAGATTGTAACTGTTTTCTGTGTGTAGTTTATCTAAATGGTCATGTCTACAGCATTATGTTTGAGACATCTGCTAAAAGCTGTACATAAACCATTATCTGTGTGCATGATCCTGAATGCATGCATTAAATTGAGGGTGTTTTTTGTCCCTTTAGGTTCTCCATTTGTGAACGCCATCATCCACAAGGGTTTTGATGAGCGTCATGCATACATTGGGGGCATGTTTGGAGCGGGCATCTATTTTGCAGAGAACTCCTCCAAGAGTAATCAGTATGTTTATGGCATTGGAGGTGGCACCGGATGCCCCCTGCACAAGGACAGATCCTGCTACATCTGCCAGAGGTGAGACGGGGTGTATGACTGTGTGTGACAGTAACTGGATAAATAATACTACGAAATGTACAATAATTCATTCAGGGTTTTGGCTTACTAATAAGTGTTTTTTGTGTTGTTGGTTACTAGATTTCTTAATAGCGCTTTTGTGTATTCAGTATTATGCTTTACATTGCAAGGCAGACTTGCTTTTATTTACCTATAATTTGTTGGGTAAAAAATGATCTCTTTTGATCCCCCTTCAAATCCCCCCTTCCTACCCTCATGATTGCTTCATCAGACTAAGTTGTCAATTCTAAGATGGGTTACTTCGAGGGACCTCGAGGGACTTTGAGGGACCTCTTGTTAACTGCTACTGCCCTGTTCTATTTCCCCCTCTCCTCCCCCTCTCATATAGACACCTTCTGTTCTGTCGAGTGACACTGGGGAAATCCTTTCTGCAGTTCAGCGCCATGAAGATGGCCCACTCCCCTCCGGGTCACCACTCCGTCACAGGCAGACCTAGTGTGAACGGCCTGGCCCTGGCCGAGTATGTCATCTACAGAGGAGAACAGGTGCACACACTCTCTCTCTCTCACACACACACACAGTACACAGCACACAGCATGTACATACTATCATAATTTATAGCCACATCATATTTTTAGAACAGTTTTAGTAGTGCTGGAAAGAACAAATATATCACTTTCTGTATTCTAATAATAAGAAAGTACTTTTATAAATTTGTAAGAGCACATAATATATCATCTTTGGATGTCACCCTTTTTGTCCTGCAACTTTTCTCGAGACCCCATCACATCACACCTCATCTTATGGCGGGCTAGACACATCTATCCTTTATCTGGGTGTGGAACAGTAACTCTGCCAACAGCTTTCTCCTTATGATTGTTGGTCACTGAAAGACTAATCTGGGGTGGTGGTCTAAGACTGAATCCAGAGGCAGAAGTACATTTTATGTGATCTTACATACTTTGCACAGATTTCCTGTATCTTCTTATTCTGTTAAGTTCAGGAAAGTCAAAGCAACTGAAATGGCTATAATTCAGCAAAATTCATAGCTTTGGAGCGTTTCAACACATTTACCTTATGACCTCAATGCACTATCATAACTTTTAACTACGTGGCTCTGTAGAATACTTGGTTGTGATTGGTTAGTGGTCTCAAAACATTAAAACATATCATATTTGTTTCTCTCACAGGCCTATCCTGAGTATTTAATCACCTATCAGATTCTGAAGCCGGATTCTGCAGCAGACTGAAGGTTCTTGAGGTGAATGGACAGAAGAGATTAGGACTTTGGGGGGGCCCTGGGGTGATAGTGGTTGTTGGGGTTGTGTGTGCAGGGGTCGTCCCAGGTCTGCAGATTTATGGCCGTGCGTCACCCTGGCTGACATATGTCTCTCTATGCCCCTAGTGCCCTGTAACATGACCAACTGTCCCTTACATGCAGTGTTCTCCCTCTGTCATTTTCTTTTGCCCACATCCACCACCATAACCATTATGAAGGCCAAACTCTGGACTGCAGAGTCACAATGCATCAAGGCCAGGCTATCTGCACAGCAGTCAGCACAAACCAACTGTGCACATGGAGAGAAGCTCATGTCAAAGCAAGTCAATGACAGTTACTGTAGGTGAAGAGCGTGTTGTTGTTACAGTGCTGGCAGAGGGACATGAAAAGTCCTTGCCATCAGAGAGGAAAGATAACCTGTTCCTTCCAAGTGTGTTGGAACTTATCAAACCTTTCACCTGAGGCAAAAAAAAATAAAAAAAAATAAACTAGCTCTAAAAGAGACATCTGTTCAGAACTGTGAGTGTGATTCACAGGAGGTTTTTACTGATTGGGAGTTGAGGATAACATGTAAATTATATGTCTGGGATTTCAGATCGCTTGGATAGCTTTTCCTGGATTGCTTTCCTGCCTCTTGTACAATTGTGTAGCGAACTATGTGTGTACTACAACACTGTAGATTGGGAGCTCAAAGGTTAAAAGAATACAGTTCACATCCATAAAACTGTAGCCGGCAGTGCCAAATATCCTCCTTGGTTTGCAATCGTACTAATTTGTTTAGATGAGCCGGATGATCTGGTTTGAATTAGAGGATTGCCAGACTTACTGGCAGAACAGATTGAAATGTACCTCGCAGATTTGCCCGGGTTTAGCAACCCCTGAGTGACTGTGTCAGGCCCTGAGTTTTAGCCATGTGACTTCACTTGCGTGCTTCTGTTGTGTCGGACCAAGGCCAGAAGTGGGCCGGATCTGGACCAGTGTCGGGTTGGGTGAATTTCTGTCTCCACATGGCAACTCGAAGGTTTTATTAGTGGCTACATGACAACATGTCCAGTAGTACACCACACACACACTTAGACACACACACACACACACACACACACACACACACACACTAAACTGCATCTTTCTCTGAGTTATGTCGATTCGACTGTACTAAAGTTTGCATGCACATTATTTATACAGTGTATAATTGTGCTTTTCACTTTTTTAATATTTGTTTTTCTTTTGTTTTAGCACTTTATGAACTTCAAATGGAAGGGTACAAACATTTTGTCTGACATAGTGTTCATTTATCTTGAACAGGCAAATGTTGTCACAAAATCTCACTCAACTTTTGGAAGGTGCGTTGTTGTAAAGCTGGTGATGTTATTTGTTTTAATGAAGATATTGTGTATATTTTTTGTACTTTGTAGCATGTTATGTAACTGATATGAAGACTTGTCACAGACACACTCTCACTCTGTGCTTAAATGAGTGTTGAATACAGAATGGTCCTCCCAATCTCTGGCACCATGAATTCCATTCCCCTGCAACAGCAGCAACTGGCTGTCCATAAAACATACAAATGAACGGTGATGATGGTCCTTTGTTGCCATGGTAATGGCGGAGAAGCATCCTCTGAAGAAGGAGATAATTGTGAAGGCGTCTTATCAGTGCTCAGTGTGGTACACAGACATGCATATCCCCCCTACACACACACACACACACACACACACACACACACACCCTCGGGCAAGCTACCACGTCTGCACCCTTGCAAAATAGTCTGCTATCGATCAACCTCCGATGTCTACTTTCGCTAACATGGCTCATGGATAGGATCATTTATATTCAGCCACTTTCATGTAAATCAAATTCAAATTGTTATCAAATTGGTTGCACATAAAAAAAAAAAAAAAAAATCTTGGTCAGTGCCCAGGACATTGACCTTGACCTTGACTCTGACCTTGACCTCTGTTATGACCTGTGGTGCCATGCTGTCTTCTTTATGCCACAGAATTAGCAGTATTTCGATGGGTCAATTTCCTGTATTCATGCACGTGTGCTTTAATCTCATTCAGTAAACAGACTAACACCATTCTAGTCTGCAAAAATGAATGTGTGTTATGAATGAGAATGTCCAACTAATTTGACTTGATGGGGAAGACTGTTTTGTGTGTATTTTCGTAGAATGTTTCTTCAAACTTAACTGAATTGATGATAGTGTGCTGTTGAAGTTCACTCTTGAACCTCTTGCGATACTATGGCTGTCATCTTATGTCATGCATGGTGTTGATGTGTCTGAGTTGATGCTGTGGTGTCGTGTCTCGGGAATTAAAACAGTCAAACTCTGCTTTTCTTCATCTTCTTTTTAGTGAGATCTAACAACTTTAAAAGCTGCCTTTAGTCTACAAAGGGTTTTGGGGGGGGGGGGTCGGATGGACACATTGACACACTTTCTTTCTTGCAGGCTGCCTTTATCATACCTTTATTCTTTAGAAAAGACTTCTGACCTACCTGGCCTATTATCAACTTTTACCTGAGGTCATTAAAGTCATTACCCCATTACGGGGAAAAACTACACTCATTTGAATAAATGTAGTTTGAATAACAGGGGAATGTCTGGCCAAAGACATTTACATTACTGATACATACCTCTGATTGAAATGTCTGAGGCGTAGTGCTCACAATGGCACACATGAATGGGTTGGTAATTGGACTGAATAGACCTATAGATCTCTTGGGGTTCAGAAAGTACTTCTCTTTGTGCTTCATCACTTTCTGTGATTTTTGTCTTCCTGTGCCTTCATATAGGCTGTGCAATACCATGTAATTTTTGTGTTTATTTATTGTATTTCCTGTATTTATAAAGGTGAAATCAGATATTAATTCCATGTCCAAGCACACAGTATGTGATGTCCTGGAAAACGAACCAGAAAATTTGATAAAACATACACTGCATACTAAAATTAAAGGCATATCAGAAAAACTTACTTTTTTATATTTTTTTTATAAGGACTGTTGTAAATTACTGAGCCTCATTCAGATAGTGATGGCTTGGTTAACCATTTGGTCTATACTTTATACTTGGGCTAAAGCAAATTATCGCATTCTTTTCCCTACTGACTTGACTGAAACAATAGCGGTATGAAAACCAGGTTTTATTTTACCTGTAAGTTTCAGTTTAGGAATTTTATGATATGATGACTTGCATCATTGTATGGACCTGCACTAGCCTCTGCTAAATATATTTCTTATCATGGCCAGGTCATGTAGTTTCACTAATACTGTAGCCTATGTGTCAAAAGATAGCAGTTTTGCATATTCTCATCCAGCTCTGACAGTCACTCTTGAAGTCCATGCAACAACATCAGGTTGTCCTTTCTCTACACTTTTTCCCTGTTCCTTTTTTTCCCCACTGTCATGCGTCATGTTGGTATACTGTCACAGTTCACAACAGGCATCTGCGAGATTGGAAAGAAGAATGTGATTGATTAATCACTTCTACACTGACAGCCTTTTCTCCTCTCTCTTCCTGAGGCCCTCCATGGTCTTCGCCATTGTGACTTAATTGTCGGGTGATGCAGACCTACAGTGGTGAAACTGAAAGAATATGCACATCAATTTCCTGGTGAAGCACAATCTCAAGATAAGCTAAATATGTCCAGATAGAACCTGATCGTTATCGTCCTACAGGCACTGATGGTGGTCTGACAGTACAGTAGACCTACTTCACTGGGTCGCACACAGAGGTGGAAAAAGTACAGAAAAATTGTAACTAAGTAAAAGTATTTTTACTTTGCTTAAATTCTACTCAAGTAAAAGTAAAAGTAACCAACAAAAAATCTACTCAAGTAAAAGTAAAAATTAGTGCTGGCAAAATTAACTGATTAATCACGTGATTAATCCAAAAAAATTAACTCGGATTAAAAAAATTAACTCAGATTAATCCTGATGGATATGGTTCCACTTTCATGGCATGTATTATGTTCAATTTCAGATAGAAAATGGATCGGTTATCAAGTCAAACTATACAAAGATTATGACCTAGCTCCTGACTGTCCAACAACATGTTTGGGGAATCCTTCGGGGTAGGGGACAGGTGTGAATTGCCTCACTTGAGACGAACAAAGACAACTATTTAGTATCAGGGCCTTTACAGGCCAAAATAAGGATCCAATATACCCTAGCATCCAAATTCTTACTGGAGGAAATGAGTTGCGATTAAAAGTGATTAATCACGATTAATCTTTGAAAAATTTTGTGATTAATCAGATTAATTTTTTTAATCGTTTGACAGCACTAGTAAAAATTACTCCATTTAAAATTTACTTAAAGTACAAGTTACTTAGTTACTTTCAATTATTTGATATATATTAAAAAATCATAATCAAAAGCAATGCTATGGTGTTGCTTGGTTGCTTTAGCAACCCCAATAATTCATAAACCACCTGCTCAGTAACCACAATCAAACTCATTGTTATAAATGAATGAATGAATAAATGAATGAATGAATGTTGACATTACAGTAACCAAAGGGTAGTGGCTGTGCAAAGCCCCCCTTCTCACATTTCTAAAAAAACAAATGTGTTCGTACAGTGTTATTTACAAGTAATACAACAGCTACTGTAGATGGCAAGACTGAGAGAGCACTTACATTGGCCTACATGCCAATCACAAGTCATAAGGTTTTCCGTTTTTTGGATAAGAAATGTATTCAATCCTAGGAGTTGTAGGTTAGGTGTCATTCTGACCAGGCAACCGATCCAGGTAACAGTGACAGTAATCAGCCCAGCCAGTTCACATCTTATGGCGTGATTTGTTAATTTTGGCATCTTGAGAGTGCTAGAATAAGGTAGCCAACTAGCTTTGAGATTTACATATTGATGGTATTTGGGGCTACCCTAACCCTTGTTAGACTAAAATTGATCTGGACTGAAGCAATGGTTATAATGGCTGGCAACATTCCATAGACAAGGATTTCCTTTGCTTTTGAATTAATCACTTCTACATGTTGCTTGGCTATTGTCAACATTTACAAGAAGCAGGGTCAGCTCTACGCTACAGTAAATGGTCTGTATTAACTTTCGGTTCAAGCCAAATATTTTTTCCTCACAATGATTTTTTTACTTAGTAATCAGGGAGGTTTCAAAAAAGTAGTGAAGTACAAAGTACAATATTTGCCTAAAAATATACTCAAGTAAAAGTAAAATTACCTATTTAAAAAAATACTTAAAAAATTACGAATTACTCAAAAAAGCTACTTAATTACAGTAATTTGAGTAAATGTAATTAGTTACTTTCCACCTCTGGTCGCACATCACACTTTCCCTGGCTATTATAGCCTAAGTGTTTACTTTTGCATCATCAGTAGTGCAAGTTCACTTTTGTCTAAACGCATGCTAGGAACCTAAACACCCACCAGGCAGCCATTTCTGGGCACCTGCCTGCCATACAGTCACCTAATACTGTAGCCTATGTGTCAAAAGATAACAGTTTTGCATATTCTCATCCAGCTCTGACAGTCACTCTTGAAGTCCATGCAACAACATCAGGTTGTCCTTTCTCTACACTTTTTCCCTGTTCCTTTTTTTCCCCACTGTCATGCGTCATGTTGGTATACTGTCACAGTTCACAACAGGCATCTGCGAGATTGGAAAGAAGAATGTGATTGATTAATCACTTCTACACTGACAGCCTTTTCTCCTCTCTCTTCCTGAGGCCCTCCATGGTCTTCGCCATTGTGACTTAATTGTCGGGTGATGCAGACCTACAGTGGTGAAACTGAAAGAATATGCACATCAATTTCCTGGTGAAGCACAATCTCAAGATAAGCTAAATATGTCCAGATAGAACCTGATCGTTATCGTCCTACAGGCACTGATGGTGGTCTGACAGTACAGTAGACCTACTTCACTGGGTCGCACACAGAGGTGGAAAAAGTACAGAAAAATTGTAACTAAGTAAAAGTATTTTTACTTTGCTTAAATTCTACTCAAGTAAAAGTAAAAGTAACCAACAAAAAATCTACTCAAGTAAAAGTAAAAATTAGTGCTGGCAAAATTAACTGATTAATCACGTGATTAATCCAAAAAATTTAACTCGGATTAAAAAAATTAACTCAGATTAATCCTGATGGATATGGTTCCACTTTCATGGCATGTATTATGTTCAATTTCAGATAGAAAATGGATCGGTTATCAAGTCAAACTATACAAAGATTATGACCTAGCTCCTGACTGTCCAACAACATGTTTGGGGAATCCTTCGGGGTAGGGGACAGGTGTGAATTGCCTCACTTGAGACGAACAAATATTTTTTCCTCACAATGATTTTTTTACTTAGTAATCAGGGAGGTTTCAAAAAAGTAGTGAAGTACAAAGTACAATATTTGCCTAAAAATATACTCAAGTAAAAGTAAAATTACCTATTTAAAAAAATACTTAAAAAATTACGAATTACTCAAAAAAGCTACTTAATTACAGTAATTTGAGTAAATGTAATTAGTTACTTTCCACCTCTGGTCACACATCACACTTTCCCTGGCTATTATAGCCTAAGTGTTTACTTTTGCATCATCAGTAGTGCAAGTTCACTTTTGTCTAAACGCATGCTAGGAACCTAAACACCCACCAGGCAGCCATTTCTGGGCACCTGCCTGCCATACAGTCACCTTAGGCATTCACTATATGGGGTGGCTAGCCATATATGGTTACACTTATAGGCTATAGTGTCTTTTAGGTTGTGCAGCCTGGAATATGCCATTTTGGGGGCATCACTGAGCACGGTTCAAACACTGAAACTTCTAGATAAGATGAAAGGGATCATCAAAAATTGAAATGAACCAGTGTACTTTTCTTCTGTCAGAATGAGTGGATAAGAAGGGTCAATAGATTCTTAAGTTTTTCTCTCTGCTGTAAGATATGTGTAAATTATGTAGTTTTAATAATCCATGTAGGCCATTGGAGTCAGATCTAGAAGCAGTGCTTTAAATATCAATGCTAAATTTACAATGTGAAAGAAAGAAACCCCAACAGAGAAAAGTGTCAGTTTCATATACTGTATGATTAAACACCCCCTATGTGCTACTGTTCCTCCAACACACATACACACACACTCTCACACACACTTAAGCATCAAATCCAAAGGGGATTTCTCTCTCTCTCTCTCTCTCTCTCTCTCTCTCTCTCTCTCTCTCTCTCTCTCTCTGTCTGTGTGTGTGTGTGTGTGTGTGTGTGTGTGTGTGTGTGTGTGTGTGTGTGTGTGTGTGTGTGTGTGTGTGTATGAGAGGGGAAATGTTTTGCAAAAATAACAAAAAGAAGTTTCTTGACCACTGTCAATGCAGTGTCAGCACAGTCTAGTTCTATACCCAGATTGTCTGTCTTTTTTCACAGAGATTAAATAAACAAAGCTGCAAATCAACAAGAAGTTTTAACTTTAATAACTTTACATTTATTGTATTGGCTGTATTGCTGTGTTGGCTCTCATTATGGCAGTAGAAGAAATGGAAGCTACATTGTATTGTTTGATGTCTTTTAAGCAAAGTACTTGCAAATAAAAGAATACATGGCCCTAGCAATGCTATTGTCAACACTATTTTCCTATGTGTTTCTGTGCTATGGAAACTGATGAAATGCTGGCGTCAGATGAGATGATAACCATGACAACACAATGCTGATACATCAGGGGAATGATGGCAGTGTGATATATTGTTTACAAATTGATGACAATGACACATCCAAGCACCAGAGTTGTTGTCATGGAGCAATCCACACTGTCTGTAGAAAAAATTGTAACTTAACTTGCAGTAGGCCTATACTCACCAACAAAGGATGCAATGATAAAGGTCATGACATAAGCGGCAACATTCTCATCAATACTGCTGGACAACCATATATTGATATTATCCACCTCACGAGTTTGCAGGAATGTGGAAAAGGCAAGTTGAATCTTGTTCTAAAGTCAAAGAGCTTGTTCAAGCTTTGGACAAGCTTTGAAATAGCTTGAGTGGAGTCTTGCTAGGCAGATGCCACACACCATGTTTTGTGGTGAAATGGTGGGGAAGTGCATTGCTTGTTATTTCCTCTCTGGCAAACTGTAGCCTACTTGCTGCTGGAGCAATACTATACTGGTTGTTGACCTATACTATTCCTCAGCATGCTGTCCCAAAGTGTTGGATTCTGTGTGTGTGTGTGTGTGTGTGTGTGTGTGTATACAGAATCCAACTCTACTCTATTGTGGACAGTGGTTAAGTAAAGTAAGCAGACTTTGTATTACGCTGATGGAAGTGAAAAGATCACTGATAAAACATTTTCTAGATTA